>NQMI01000021.1:361716-411686 GCA_002270565.1 Stenocarpella maydis | reverse complement strand
ATATACTTTTTGGGTAAGAAATAAGGGTAATGCAGAGGTCTGAATTAAGGTGCAAATGCAGGCCAAAATAATCGACTCACGGCCACCAAACTCATCTTGCGTCACGCACGCACTGGGCGTACTTAGCGAAAATCGCCTGACTCGCAAGTCTAGGGTAACTCCTTGCTAGGAAGTCTAGGGTAACTCCTTACAACAAAGTCTAGGGTAACTCCTTGCACGGAGTACCAACGCCCTGCTGAGCGGTTCCGTTTAACAATTATATATCTCAGACAGAAGGGCCAAGGGGCAAAGATACAGCCAGTTAACTACATAGCTATAGATTGCATTCAATAGTACATGGAACAATACACATAAGGAGCATATCTAGCTTCTATTTGCCATCTAGAAGCAGCATTTAACCTCTCTATTGCAGCATAAATTCAAGACCCCAAAGAAGAGAACTATATTAAGTTAAATAGGCAGCTAAAGTAGCAAGCAGACTACCTTAACTATAGCCTTAACTACATTCCTCTAGACCTTATAGCAGCTAAGTTAATAATCTTTATAAACAGGTATTTTGCTAATAACAAGAACCTTAGTTCCTAAATTAGCTATATAATTGCCTTAATAAATAAAAAGCAGATTAAGCAACCATCTATATAGAAGATTACCAGAAACATCCTCCATTAGTCATTAATAAAGTATAAGAGAGTTATATATAGCATACTTACTTCCAAGATTTACAGTATAGTGAACAGCTTCAATATAGGGATTATAATATTAGCTACTTTACGCTAAGTTACCAAATGCCTAAGTCTATCAGAAATCCCTCTTATCATCTATATAGACTTATACTTATTATATAAGTATCTAGTCAAACTAGGAATAATAAAAGAAAAACGCCTAATGATTAACATAATAGCATTAAGGCAGTCATATAAGAAGCATAAGATCCATAAGATCCGGTAGATTACTAGGGACTATAACCCAGCAGATGCCTTTATAAAGAGTACACCAAACAAGGCACTAGAACGCCTCATTAACAACAATACCCTTATCATTAAGGTGGAAGGATATATAAACTATAGCCAGTTAGCAACAACCCCTTCCTCTACCTAAATACCATATAAGGGATTACAACAATTGCTATAAGAACAGCTATATGCTAACTTACCTAGCAAAAGCATACTCAATAGCAATTAACTAACCAACGCAACTTAGTCAGCAATACACTAACGCAACACTAATGCTACCCCACATAAAGGAAGAATCACTACTTCCCAGCACCCTAAGCCCCAGATAGAAGTCAACAAGTACCTTAAGACATAAAAAGAAATCACACAGTACCAACAGCCAGCAAAACTTCAGATCCCCATCAACTAGTTACCTACATCTTACCCTAAGGAGCTGCACAATTAGCCAATATATAGTTCAAATCCATCCCAAGGGCAAGACCTTATAGCTAAGATTTTTACAGTAGTGCCTACGCACTAAGGGTTTAGGTAATAAGGGTTACCACTATCCTACGGGCACTTAAGCTGCTAGCTATATATATCAAGCATCCCCAATCAAGATTTCACGGTCTTAACTCCTACTCAACGTGTATTTTACATACTTACCAAGAGCAGCATCAAACATTACTGTTATGAGCCAACACACATTGGCGACTGACTACCGCAGAAGACAACCCCGCAGGGCGGGAAACGGCTCCCGAAGAGGTCGTCCCGCCTGATCCAATCAGTAATGCCACCTTATCAGGGTTAGGGTCCGGCTCGCAACGCTCGGTTGCAAGCCACACGAGCCCGCTCGAAGGATGAAGTATCAAGCCTTATGTAATGGCTCGATGGCTCGGTATGCGAGCCTGCGAGCTACTAAAGAGTTGGAATATATATATGGATATGGTTATCACTATAGTAGATAGTTTTCATAGAATAGACTCTTTAGTTATTAATCTAAGTATTCAATCCCGACATTAGATAGCCTTATAGCTAGTGATCATTGTTAGTTCATAATATTGCTTAATAACCGCCTAACAATGTATTCCGAATATAAACCCTTGATCTTTCAGGTTTAATGTACTCGGAAACCCTTTGATCATTACAATTACACGCTCTACTATACATTTTATTAATGAATTAGCTCCAATATACCATTTATTACCATCTGCTATAATCCCTACCTAACCCAACTACTACCTTATCTACACCCACCAACTCTTGCTATTAGCCTCTAACGGAGAGGGCTTTACTAAGTGTTCTTCTCCTAAATAGCCTTAGGCAAAGAGGGCTTTTATAGATCAAGTTATCATCAGAACTTATCATCAATATCTGCCGTCAGATTAGCAGCTAATCTAAACTATACCCAATTTAGCTAATTATTAATACTCAGTAAAGAGAAAGAAGGGGTCCGGAAGGCCGGATAGTTATTATTCCAATTCTAAGGAGTCCGGGCAATTATTATTCCAGTTCCAGGCAAATCCTTATTCAACCTATAGCCTATAGGCAAAAGAAACACAAGTCCTTATTGTGCATTTCTTTTAAAACCCTTAAGTACTAAAGACAACAAATGAGCAGTACACGTTAATAGAAGCAGACATTTTATATAGGAAAAGCACTATATTATACCGGACTATATAATTACGGGCTCCTAGCTTCCAGAGGAAGTAGGGACCGCTATAATACGCTAGGCCTCTCCGGGTGCCTATATTTAATGGGCACTTAGTACAACGGTATATGTAATAAGCTTAGCAAAGGGGCTGCTACAACCAAAAGCAACGGCAATACAGGGATTCTGGTGATGAATACAGCAATTCTTTTATTTTTATTACAATAGCGAGAGCGTGGGTTCAACCCCACGCCTGGGATTTTTTTTACTATAATTTTTAAAAGAAAAGACTAACAGTGTAGCAATAGTAGTATGCAACAGCACACTAGTGGGCTATCGCTACAGCCACCATACTGTAGCCAGAGGGCGTAGTTGCTTACTAAGCAACTACCACCCACTATATAAGACCCGAGATAACTGGTGGGCTACGCCCACTACACCCACTACTGAGAGAGAGAGAGAGAAATATAACAACAACACCCCACTCATATTGCAATACATAACCCATCCAACACTAATCAGTAGTTATAAAGGCAACCACAGATTAGCAAGGATTGAAGAAATAGATCATTACTACTTTAACAGTAGCTATACTAATAGTACTAATAGCATCACTCCTTAAAGATGCTCCGGTAGTCTTTAGCAATATTATTACTACCCATTATGAGAAGAAGAGGGCTCTATATATATAATACTATACTCCACCTTTATCCTATATGTATCTATTACACCCTAAGTATTATTAGAAAGCAACCGCAAAATGCATAAGGCTATATAACGTTGCTAACCTATAGCTACTCTTAAAGATAATGCTAGAGATATTACTACTTTAGCACCCATTAGCAACTACCCCAGCAATCCCCTCAGCAATTAGCTATACTAGCCAAGGTTAACCTTACCAGCCAGCACATCTTCACTACTCCTGCTAACAGCTTACCCCTATACACTCACTACCCCTTATTACTATCTTTTTTACCCCTACTTTACCCCAGTACACCCCTATTCTTTACTATAATACTATATGTTAACCACATAATCCGCATATTACAATAGTGAACCCCTATAATAAAGATAATACCCTTATACTATTAGCATTAATAGCCACACTAACAATCACTACTAATCTTAACCCTATCAACTTATTAAACATAATTGAGAATATATTACTTAGGGAAGCTACCGCTAAAACAAGTCTTAACCCTAGTTTATAGGGGGTAAACCCAGATCCAGATACTCTAAGTAACCCAAGGCCACATGCAATCCATCTTAATATCTATATATAAGCACGCTACTAAGTATATATAAGGCATACTAGCTAGGAAGTCTATATTAACTTCAAGAATGACTTTAGGGATTAAAAAGAGCAAATATTTAGAGCAATCCATTATAATATCCTTACTACCCTTAAAAAGATACTATAAAGTAAGGGAATATACCTATAGGTTAATAATAATATAAAGGCCTTATAGAACTATTAGAGATAGATTCCCTACTAAAAGCCTTAGCATTTATATAATACTAGTACTAATAAATAATATAATTAAAGAGATATTATAACTATATCCCCTTTAATAATAGTTTATTATTTAAGGAATGCTAACTAGCACTAAGCAGCAATAGAGGAATAAACCCAAGTATCTATAGACCTATATTACAACCCATTACTCCAGCTATACCTAGATCTTAGTCCCCATCCCATCAGCTATAGGGCATGTATAACTATAAGACTTCTGATAGCTATAGATCACTACTTAAGTGGGAGGAATTCCGAGCTACCTATAAGAAGCATGCTATAATCCCTCTATAACAGCTATATACCACACCACTGGAGAAGGGCATGTCTGCTAATATAGCCAAATACTACTCAGATAATAAAAGATTTACTAGAGCAGTGAATAAAGTACTTAATAATAAAATCCATCTCTTTTATAACATCTGTAAAAATAACTACCTATACCTAACTTACTTCCAAGCAGCATTACCCACAATATTAAAGGGTAAAGCTAAGAATTTTTATATATAGTTAATTATAAATAAGGATACCTTTACTATAGCATATGCTAAACTTAAGTAATAATTTAATACAGATAGCAGATAATAAGTATATTTAATAATATAGAATACTATTACTTTTGCATTAATATAGTAGAAGAATAAAGGCAAAACCTTATTAGAAATAGTAGAAATCTTAATTAAAAATATAAAGCAATACTCCTAAATACTTAGCTATAAAGAAGCATTAGGAGACAAACCACTATATAACAACCTTATCTATACTATATATAGTATACCTGAGTTCTATTTTATTAAGCTAATAGCCCTAGCTACTGCTAATAAAGTATATAATATGCTCCGTTATTACGCTATATTATTAGGGCCTTAATGCCCCTCCTAATTATACACTATAGGGCAAGGCAATAATAATAGACAGGATGGTAACTATAATGAGGATAAAGAACAAAATAATAAGCAGTACCTTAATAGTAACTAGTTCCATCTTAACCACCAATATAATAATAACTAGCAGCATAAAGGCAACTACCTAAAGAACTCTATACATGGGTAATATTCCCTAGAATAAGGTAATTACTATCCCTAAGGTAACTTCCAGCCACTCTTTAGAGGATATAACCGCCCCTATAGAAGGAATAATAAAAATAATCCCCTATATAAGAAAAAATACTTTATTTATTAAAAAGAAGGATGCTAGTTATTAAATCACTTTTTCAAAGAGCACTAAAGGGCTAAAGGCATATATATAAACATATATAGTGCTATAAACTAACCCTCTTTAGATAATAAATTTTATACATTCCTTATTAACTATAAGGGCATTAATTATAAGGGTAATAACTAGAAGAGCACTAGCATATTTATTAGCAATACTAAAGCTTAAGAAAACTATATAGCTAATAGATTAAGCTTTCCTCTATATCTTTAGTATTAATAATAATGAGGAGGACCAGAACAGCCCTAGCTCTATAACTAATAAGAATAATATTAGTAGTAATAATAATAAAGCTAATGAGAAAGCTAGCAATATTAAGGAAGTCTTTATAATAAATAACTACTCACGCTAGCGCTTCCAGGGGATCCTCCTAAATACCAGCGCAGCCAACTATTCCACTGCTAGGTACAACCAATACACTGCTCTACAGCAACTATTACCTATTGCTCTTAATAAGTCTTACGCAAGCAAAGCATCAGTTTGCTTCAGACCAGAAAAACTACTACAATTAATAGGAGCAACTACAGTTAATATAGTAGCTAGCAACTTAATATTCCACATAATAAAGATAGCAACCCCCTTCCTCTTATATATGCAAGATATAAATATATACTTACTCTTCATGCAAAATATAACTAATAAAGTTATATAATATAAGTCAAATTAGCAGTATAAGAAGATATTTCCTATTACTTAGAAGTAAGAATATCCATGGTTCCTTATAAATATTAATAAGGATAATAATACCCTTATTCTCTTTCTTATAGAAATCAAACTATAGCAGCTATATAGATAATTTAGGCACCTATCTGTTAATCATCTTTCCCAGCTATTAATAAGCGCGGGCTATAATATTAATTCCTTAGTATTAGAGGCTATTACTAAGTTCTATTATTACTACTAAATGCACTCTCCTATACCCTAAAGATTTAAGTTTAACCTTCATAATGATATTAATTTTAACTATAAGATTATTATAAATATAATATACTTAATAGGCCTTCCTATACTACACATTATTAACTTAGCTACTTCCTTCCAAGCTGGATAATTCTTACCTTCTCTTTCTACTAAAGATATATAGGAAGCCCTATAAAGTTGCTAGATTAATATATATATGGGTCTCCCAAACTGCCTTATATCTAATACGGGGACTAACTTTGCTTCCAGCAAGTTTAAGAATACAGCACATATTATAAGGATTATATATAAACAGATACCTACAGAAGTATATTAGTTAATTAGTAAAGTAAAGCAATATTACACTCCTTTATATAAGGCTTTTAATATCTTATATGCCAAGTTATTAACTATATTTACTAAAGAAGCCATACTATAGACAAGCTTTATAGCAGTTAATAACACAGTTAGCCCGGATGGCCTTATACTAACTCTCCTAGTATTTAGAGTATACCTATATATAATGAAAGATTCTATCCCTATATTATCTACTCTAAGGAAAGCTAAGGCAGTATAAAAGATAATAAAGGAGATTAGGAGAATTGATATAGCATGCAAAATTAATAAAGTATTACATATAAGGAATAGCCCAGATATATTAGGAATCTTAAGCCTTTTACTCTAAAGCAAAGTATATATATAGTAAGAAAAAACTAGGTGGTAAGGCCTATATAAACTGCTCTCTATTAATAACCACAATATAACAATTAACTTACTAAATAAACCAGTTGTTTTCTAATCAACCCTTATATAGCCATACTACTAAGATAAAGAAGGACCTATTAATCTGCTAAACCCTAATAATATCCCTAAGGAGCTAGTATACTTCAAACCAAACCCCATACTAGCTATCCCTAACCCAGTAGTCCCTTAACAATAAGAACGGCCACGGGGAACTAAGAGCAAGCAGAAGGCAATTATCACTATAAATAATAATAATAACAACCCTGCTACCAATAATGATAATAACAAGGTAGAAGATAAAATCATCACTTATGCATTCCTCACCCAATATAAAATCAAGAACTACAAACTTACTCTAAAGCTCCGCCAGGATAGCATTATTACTACCCCAGGCAACCCCTTTAAGGAGTTAGATAATAGGGAAGTATCCAAGCTAATCAGCTAAGGAATATTCCAGTTTAAGCAGTTTAACAAGAGGAAACACAAAGGAATACAGATCTTTAAGTCTTACATTATTAGGGAGATTAAGAGCAAAACCAAGAAGCTATATAAGAAGTCCCGCCTAATTATAGCTAGCTTTAGAGATCTTATAAAATATAAGATCCTTATATAATTACTAATAGTATAACATATAAGTTATTGACTCCTTCTTACCCTTATGCCTTTATTAATAACTAAGGGATTACATCTTAAACTCCGTAATATTACTTAGGCCTATTTATAATTAAAATTCACACTCAAGGGGCCTATCTTATATTACCTTCCTTATAAAATAAGGGGTAAATACCCGGCTGACATGATTATAAGGGTAATTAAGCCTCTATATAGCGTTATTAAAGCCAGCATGCACTAGTGGGCCACATACTATAAACACTATATTAAGAAGCTGGGGATGATTGTGTCTGTATATAACCCGTGCCTCCTGATAGCTAACTATAGTAGCAAGGGCAGTGAGAACATCTTTGGTATCACTGCTATACAAACTAATAATACCCTTACCCTCTATACCCTAGCTTTCTTAGAACTTAAGAAGCAAAAGATCAAGAAGAAGGAGATCTACTATAAGCTAAAGGATAGATTAACCCCTAAGAGATTACTAGACTTTAATAGCATAAAGATCACAATATCACATAACAGCATTATATATCTTAAATAGAAGGGCTAAGGGGTAAAGATATAGCCAGTTAACTATATAGCTACAGATCGCATTCAATAGTACATGGAATAACACGCATAAGGAGCATATCTAGCTTCTATTTGCCATCCAGCATTTAACCTCTCTATTGCAGCATAAATTCAAGACCCCAAAGAAGAGGACTGTGCTAAGTTAAATAGGCAGCTAAAGTAGTAAGCAGACCACCTTAACCGTTGCCTTAACTATATTCCTCTGGACCTCACGGCAGCCAAGTTAATGATCTTTATAGACAGGTCTTTTACTAATAATAAAAACCTCAGTTCCCAAATTAGCTATATAATTACCCTAGTAAATAAAAAGCAAACCAAGCAATTATCTATATAAAAGATTACCAGAAATATCCTCCATTAGTTATCAATAAAGTATAAGAGGGTTATATGCAGCATACTTACTTCCAAGATTTATAGCATAATTAATAGCTTTAATATAGGGATTGTAATATTAGCCACTTTACGCCAGGTTACTAAACGTCTAAGTCTACTAAAGATCCCTTTCATCATCTATACAGACTTATACTCATTATACAAGTATCTAGTTAAGCTAGGGATAACAAAAGAGAAACGCCTAATAATTAATATAATAGTATTAAGGCAATCATATAAGAAGCATAAGATCTATAAGATCTAGTGGATTACTAAGGACTATAACCTAGCAGATGCCTTCATAAAGAGTACACTAAATAAGGCGCTAGAATGCCTCATTAATAATAATACCCTCATTATTAAGGTGGAAGGATATGTGGACTATAGCTAGTTGGCAATAACCCCTTTCTCTACTTAAATACCATATGAGGGATCACAATAATTGCTGCAAGAACAGCTATATGCTGACTTACCCAGTAAAAGCATACTTAATGGCAATTAACTAACTAACGCCACTTAGTTAGCAATATACTAATGTAATACTAATGCTGCCCTATATAAAGGAAGAATTACTACTTCCTAGCACCCTAAGCCCTGGATAGAAGTCAGTAAGTACCTTAAGATATAAAAAGGGATCACACAGTACTAACAACCAGCAAAACTTTAGATCCCCATCAACTAGTTACCTATATCTTACCCTAAGGAGCTGTATAATTGGCCAGTATATGGTTTAAATCTATCCCAAGGGCGAGACCTTATAGCTAAGATTTTTATAGTAGTGCCTATATACTAAGGGTTTAGGTGATAAGGGTTATTACTATCCCACGGGCACTTAAGTTGCCAGCTATACATATTAAGTATCCCCAGTCAAGATTTCACAATCTTAACTGCTACTCAACATATATTTTATATACTTACCAAGAGCAGCATCGGATATTACACGCTATACTATACATTTTGTTAACAAGTTAACTTTAATATACCATTTATTACCATCTGCTATAATCTCTACCTAACCTAACTACTACCTCATCTATACCTACCAACTCTTGCTATTAGCCTCTGATGGAGAGGGCTTTACTAAGTGTTCTTCCCCTAAATGGCCTTGGGTAAAGAGGGCTTTTATAAATCAAGTTATTATTAAAACTTATTATTGATGTTTACCATCAGATTAGCAGATAATCTGGACTATACTTAATTTAGTTAATTGTTAACACTTAGTAAAGAGAGAGAAGGGGTCTAGAAGGCTAGATAATTATTATTCTAGTTCTAGGAAGTCCGGGCAATTATTATTCTAGCTCCAAACAAATCCTTATTTAACCTATAGCCTATAGGTAAAGGAAGCATAAGTCCTTATTATGCATTTCTTTTAAAACCCTTAAGTACTAAAGATAATAAATAGGCAGTATACATTAATGGAAGCAGACATTTTGCATAGGGAAAGCACTATATTATACCGGACCGTACAATCACGGGCTCCTAGCTTCCAGAGGAAGCAGGAACTGCTATAACACGCTAGGCCTCTCCAAATGCCTATATTTAATGGGCACTTAGCACAACGGTATATTCAACAAACTTAGCAAAGGGGCTGCTACAACTAAAAGCAATAGCAACACAGGGATTCTAATGATAAATACAGCAATTCTTTTATTCTTATTATAATAGCGAGAGCGTGGGTTCAACCCCACGCCTAGGATTTTTTTACTATAATTTTTAAAAGAAAAGACTACCAGTGTGGCAATAGTAGTATATAATAGCACATTGGTGGGCTATTGCTACAGCCACCGTACTGTAGCCAGAGGGCGTAGTTGCTTACTAAGCAACTACCACCCACTATATAGACCCGAGATAGCTAGCGGGCTATGCCCACTACACCCACTACTCGAAAGACAGAGAGAAATATAAGAACAACACCCCACTCATATTGCAATACGTGACTCATCCAATAGGGAATAATATTATAAATATAATAGAAATAGCAACTAGAAATAGACTATTAGTCTACTAAAGGTATAAATAAACCTTATAGGCTAGCTAGCTAGGCCTAAAAAAAGAGGCATAAGTATTAATATATATAACCTAAAATACTTACTTATATAAGGAAGGGATTACTTAGATTATTAGTAGGATAATAAGCTAAGTAAGCTAGGAAATCAATAGGATTACTAACTCACTAATAAGATAGATAAGCTAAGCTAAAGAGATAGACTATATATGCTTATAATTATTACTATTAGATAGTATAGCTTAGGATAGCTCTTTAGAAGTCAATCTAAGTCACTTAGAAGTAGCTTTAATAGCTTTTAATTACTATTGTTATATTACTCAGAATAAACTTACCTTAAACGCCCTTTAAACATAAAGCCGCTCACTAGGCTTATTAGCTAAGACCCAGCTGTAATCATTACAATAATATAAAGATTAAAAATATAATTAGTATTAAAAAGAATTATTTTATTAAGATTTTAATACTTATAGGCCTTTTTATATTTGTTTTAATTCTTTTAAACTAATAAGCTTAATTAAAAATAAGTAATTAAGTATAATTAATACTAATTATTCTTAACTTTTATTAATTATTTAGCTTCAAATAAATATTAAGGTTAATAAAAGTTAGTAAGTATTATAAAATTAATCTATTTACTAATATAGTCTACTTATTAGTAAATTATATTATTATTTTTATAATAGTAATCTTTTTTATAAAGCAATATTAGGTATTATTAATTAATTTAAGAATAATTTCATAATCATTTATTAAAAGATTTTGAAGTAATTTATTAAGTTATTAGTATTAGTAAAATTATTATGAAATATTAAATAGTACTTAATTTATGTTTTTCTATAGTTTTTTTTGATGAAATACTAGCTCTAAATCCAAGGCTTATCTCTCTGTCTTAATTATTCTGCATTGCTGAACGGCAACATATCAAAACTTTTAAACAGAAAGAAAATTGCACACAAGAAATGTGACTCTGTAGAGGAAGCAGGGCCGATGCGAAGAAAATTGAGGATGAAACAGGGTTGAACGTCTTCACTTGCAGGATGATGACTAAGTATGCAGGGACACGGAGGGCCCCCCGCTGCCAAGAATTGACAAGCAAGGTGCGTTTTTATTCTTGGAGGTGAGCACCTTGATGGTCACCCAGCGATGGAGTAGTATATCCACACCTTTCTGAGCGGCCATTCAGGATGTCCGTAATTGAGCAAGTTTTTGTTATCGGGAGCTGGGCAGGGCTAACCACTTGCTAGGCGAACTTAGAATGCAGAAGCAGATATTCCTGACATGCCCCTCTCCAGGGCCTTTGACTATTAGCTACAAATACCTGAACGGTCTGCTGCGCAGGCTCGTCACGGTACTTGTGCTCCCACCAAGGCTGATAAGAAACTTTTATTTCTGGTGCAGATCACGTCGACGACTGGACGATTTCACCGGGACTATGGTGAGCAGAGGCGGTGATGGCTCTGCGCAGAAGGCCGGCGGGGTCGCCCTGGTCAAGACGGTTTTCCTCGGAGACGAGGCGAAGGGCAAGGAGGAGCGAAGACTGGTGCAAAAGCTGGGTAAATTGAGTTTCGTCTTCGCACGCCTCTCTCAGATGCTGATGGATAACGCAGACTGGATCATCTTGACATACTGCTGCCTCAGCTCATTCTTCAACTATCTCGACCGCTCTGCCTTCGCCAACGCCTATGTCGCTGGTCTGCGGGAAGATCTCCACCTCCATGGGGCTGACTACAATATTGTCCTCTCCATGTTCACAGCGGGCTCCGTCATCGGTCAAATTCCACACGGAATCATGATCCAGAAGTTTGCCCCCCGCATATGGCTCCCGTCCATGATTATCGTCTGGTCCGTCCTGACCATGTCTTCCGCCGCGTGCAGGACCTACGAGCAGCTATGCGTCGTGCGTTTCTTCCAGGGCTTTGCAGAGGCCAGCACGTACTGCGGTACCATCTACATCATTGGGTCCTGGTACAAGCCGCGCGAGATCGCCAAGCGCACGGCTATTTTCACGGCATCCGGGCAGGCTGGTACCATGTTCGCAGGAATCATGATGACGGCCATCCACACGGGCATGCAGAACCGCGGCGGGCTGAAAGGCTGGCAGTGGCTTTTTCTTGTGAATGGTATTATTACTATTCCTATTGCTATCGTGGGCTTCCTCTTCCTCCCCGACACGCCCGAGAAGACCGAGGCGAGGTGGCTCAGCCCAGAGGAGCGCGAGCTCGCCCTGCAGCGGCTGCCGCCCAAGAGCAAGGACGGCCACAACATCCGTCCCTGGTCGCTGGCGAAGCGCGTGTTTGCGAACCCGGCGCTGTACATCTTGTGCCTCTGGGCTGTCATCACGGGCGCGCTCGAGGCATACGTCGTGCAGGGCCTGTTCCTGCTGTGGATGAAGTTTCACTCAGACGTCTTCACACAGGCGCAGATCAACATGTACCCGCTCGGAGTGCAGGCCGTAGGCATCGTCTCCAATTTTTTAGCCGCCGTCCATATCGACAGCACTGGCAAGAGAGTGCCGATGGGGGTCGTTGCCTGCCTGCTGCAGCTCGTCGCGGCCGTCATGCTGATGGTGCCGACGCTGTCACACGCTGGCACCTTCTTCGCGTACTACCTCTCAGGCACGAGCTATATTGTTAACCCAGTCTCCTACGGCTGGGCCAGCATCATTACCCAGCGCGGCGGGGACGACGCTGCACGATCTGTCATTTTGTACGCGATGAATGCGTGCTCTACTTGCTTGTACACATTCTGGGGTATTGCCTTGTATCCTGCCTCGGATGCGCCATATTGTAAGTCGTTTCGATCCTTGGTCCCTGTTTGGTCACATTCAGTTTTACGTGTAGTCGAGACGCACGTACGTATATACAGCTTGAGCAAGCACTGACTGTGCTGTCTATAGGGAGAAAGGGAAATATTGCTATGATCATCGTGGTTTTCGTTATGCTAGGTGGACTGTTTGCAGTCAACTGGCTGGACAAGCACACGTTACGCAAATTCCCTTACGGGGACACTGCCGTTCGAGACCTGGTTGAAGTCGGCGACAGCGATGTCGTGGTTGCTCCACATTCGGGTGCCGAAAGCAAAGATGACGAGGAGAGGAGGATAAAGACAGCTGTTAAGCCTAGTCTTCCCAATCAATAACCCCTTATTAGGTAGGATGATCGATTGGGGGTTTCTGGATGATGTATAAACTGCCGAAGCATATCACGTTTTTGGTTTGCCGTTGTATACATTTGGCGCCATGGGAAATGGTAGTCCCCGCCCTTGGCTTTTGTCGATATCGCTTAAGCCTTTGGACCCAACTTTAGAATCATGGATCCTGTCTTCCATCGATGCCGTGCCATGAGGAAGGAGGGATTTCGGTTCTTTGAGGTAGATCTGCCGAGCATTTCCTACGTGCAGGGAACACCGCAACGTGCGGCTAAATACGGGACGACTCAACAAAGCCTTCAGCCCAGTACATGAGATCAAAGCCAGAGACGAAAGTCGGCTGACTTTTCAAAGAAAGTCGTACGCCATACAGCGTGCCAAACGGGAAGATACATGTGTGGGAACATTGCAGTAATCTCCGACTTTTGAATTTTTGATGCCCGTTATCGATGGAAATTAGACCAAGCATCAGACAGAGAAGCAGACCTGCGAATCATCAGGTCACTTGTACGACTATGAGTTTATGGGTCAACCGAATTCGCCGCAAACGACCTGAATATGCTCGAGGAGTAAAGATTTATTGTGAGAAGCACGTAGTGGAATTAGCTCGACAATATTCTGTCAAAGAGGGGGTGACGAGGTATGTTGGTTTCAGGAGCCGAGTAGGTGAACAGTACAAGGTATCAATGCAAGGTTTCGGCAATGGCGCCACAGAGAGCAGCTACATGGGAACATGTCAATCATACGCACCGAGGGGTCCTACCTTGATGAGGTCCGGTTCGCTGTACCGTCATGCGGTCGAGAGTCGAGCTTTCGCCAGGTTGGGAGGCAACCGCCGCCTCATCAGCGGATTGATGGGGGATCAGAAACTTACGAGCCACAACCTGGTCAGGTTGGAGATGAGCCTACAGGAACTTGGTTTCGACCACGGATGGGTCCGCCTCAGAGGCCTGCTACAAGCTGGAATATCTCGTGCCGTGGCTGAGATCCTGGCACACCGAAGAGAGCACGGCCTGGGCTGTGAGGCTTATGCGATCAAGAGTATGGCCCGGAGGAGGAAGACACGGAGCTTGTCAGGGGATTTCGGCCAGAGGGGCATATTTCTGTGTGCCGTCTGCGACCCTGAGTCACAGGCACAACAGAGCAGAAGGCCGTGGGCTCCACTGTGGTGGATAGCAATGCTGAGGAGTGTCTACCGCAGTAGGAGGGACATCGGTATGCTCGAGAAGGCGCTAAGAAATGACCCCGAGGCGCGCCTGTGTGTCGTGCACGGGATAGTGATGGTGGCTATCGTCCGCGTGGGCGAAGATCCGTATCTCCTTGTGCACGATATGGAGCGGATTGCGGAAAGTGGCCCCCGGGACCAGGAGCTGACCGAACCCACGCGCTGGACGAGACTCAGCATACCTAAGCGCAAGGAGCTCAGGAAGCTCTGGGGTATGAGGTATAAAACAAAGAAGGAGTCAAGGGCATCATACAAACAAAAAAGGCGTGATAGTGCCGGGAAGGGCCCTGGTGACTGGTGGGCCTGGCAAGGACCAAAGCGAGGCTATACGCCTTCGCCGTTGAGCAGTGGATGAGTGCGGTGAAGGCAGTCGAGGACACACGGTATCTTTTTGAGGCTCCTCTAGTTGAAACATTCTCCATGAGGTGGGGTCCAATAAGCACGATCGGGAGAAAGTGCAAGCCGTCAGGCAGCCTAAGGTACTATTGCACATTACCTATTCTAAAGTAACCTCTAGTTCTGCCTTGGCGAATTCAACTCCTCTAGATAAAATATATTGTTGTCAACTTCATCACCACCAGTAATCCATGCGAATACCATGCTAAGGGCGCTCAGATCAGTAGCCATACTGACATCCTCGTTAAAAAAATGGGATCATATATAGTGTCTCATTACACTTTTCGCCCTCATATGCTAGAAGCTGGCCCTTCCTCATAAGCCCCTGCGCCCACTTTGAATGATGAAAACGATCGCAGGTTGCCAGCCCAAGTCTTCCCTTCCATAGCTGGCGTCGCTCCCATGGCTCCCTGTGTTCGGGCGGGAGATTCTAGCCCTCGAAGGTATTACGTATTACCTACCCTGGGACGAGTGTAGGCCTTTTTCTTGGCAGATAAACTATGACTGCAAAAAAAGCCACCTACACCAGGACTTAATGCTTCTTTTCACGACGGTCCAGCACCGGGGGTTTACTTAGATAGCCGGTGCGCACATCCTACGCCTGTATAGTTAGTGACTAACATTATTTTGGCGCGGAGACGGCGCGGTGAAACGACAGCGCGGTGAACATGTGACAGCACTTTGAGCAGACCCAAGGCCAAGTTTACAAAGTCTCAACTGACTTAACAAACGAGTGCCCCATACACTCATCCTAAATCCCTAGCATATAAAGGGCAGAGAGAATCTCCTCATAGTCAGCCTAGTCAGCCTAGTCTGTCTATACGTTACCATGCGAACCAGAAGTGGAAGAACCTTGGGAGTGCCCAGCAACCAGCGGCAGGGCAACACGCAGCAGGCGGAAGTCGCGAAACCTTCCTCGGCAGCACCAATAAGCTGGCAATGGCTACCTTTAATTGTACAGGAAGCAATCCTGTGGGAATTGGCCCAGGATTACAACCCCCACTCTCCTGAAGACAGAAGGCATCGCGCAGCTTATGCTGCCGTGGGCGTGCAGTTCCAGGAGTTCTTTGAGGGGCTGAACTTCACCAAACTCGTCCTACGCGATGGCTCTGGGGACCTGACTGATTTCAGGAGGATCGTCAAACGGCGGTCACGTGGCATGAAGAGTGAGGCCGGTGGGCAGCAAAGGCGAAGAACCGCTCCCGTGGCCTCTGTACCACGACGCATGCCGATGCCGCGCGTTAGGCATATATGGCTTCACGTAGAGCTTCTGAAATATGATTGCAAGATATGCATGTCACCAGAAGGAGCAAAAGAACATGTCAAGTAAGTCTGCGATGGAATATCCCTTGCCGGCAACCACCATTGCTCACTAGGATAGGAACAACGTCGTATTTACAACGGCAATCTGGTCGTTACTGGATATCCTTTCAGGCTGGGAAAAATGGGATCCAGACCAGAGCCTGACCTTGGAGCTCAGCGCCTGCTCCCCAAGTGACTCTCAACATTGCTTTCGGGACAGTGCCCGCTTACAAGGGGACTATCCACATGCGGAGCCGATAAGTGTACAGAGGGACTATATCTTGCGATACAAAGCGGGCATTGCCAGGGGAGAGAAACAGATCAACGATATCTTCCATGGATTCTTTCTGGGCCTATACCATTGCCCATCACCAGGACTGTTGCTGGGCCCAGCACAAATCGTGGCAAGGGTCACCAGGCCCTTGGAACTCGACTTTTTTGGTATCCGACCCAACCTGAACCCACCCGAAGGGAAGTACAGACACAGGCTACCCCGGGTCGAGATGATATCCTCTTTTGTTCTCCGGCGACAATTCTGCCGGGAATTAAGTCCTTTGAGCTTTAGGAAGCTCCTTCGGGATTCGTTGGTGGGCCTGTACGTACAAGCCACCCCTCCAGCCACTGATTTGTCTTTTATCCAATTCTCGACAATGCATCGGTTGGATCCGTACCTGGTGACTAAGTCATAACAGCCACAGCATCAGATATGAGCGATGGCGTCTGCCCGACCCCGTCCGTGAACGGAAGTACAAGGCGGAGTTCGGACCTCTGCAGATGGTTCCCGGAGACTCCCCCCTGGAGAAATATTCGCGCACAGGTACGGTACTTGAGCACGGCGTACCATCATCGCTCGAGAGGCTGTCTCTGTTTGAGGAGTACAGCTCGAAGTCTCCCAGGCTGAAGGACCTGAGTGGGCTTTTCGGCATGGATGACAGGTTCCGGTTCCTGCAATCACCCGGCGTCCGGGTGCTCGAAGGGCTCTCATGGCGAGCTGCTAATCTCAAGCACCTTGCCATATCTTTTATAAGCGACGCAGTGGATTGCCTTAAGTTTCCGACTGGCGCCCTGCCGAATCTGCAATCGCTTGCCATTACTTCCCAAAAGAATCTCGTACCTGGTGCCAGCAGTAAAGTCAGGAGGATCTTGCTGGATGCTGCTGAGGCATATACGAAACTGCCCAGCCTGCAAATCATGGAGCTGTGGAGTTGTGGAGGTGGCCATGCGGCCGTCCTCAGGTACGAAACGACAGACAGAGTACTGTCTGGGACCTGCGAGGTGACTTGGAGATGCTCATGGCTCTCCAAGGTCGGAGCCAGTGTGATCAAGGCTTGGAAGGAGGCGGCAAGGGGCGCATCCCGCCAACTCAGCTTCAGACTGGACCCGTTGCCTTGTAGTCGGTATTATCGCCATGGGGCCATCATGCGGTATTTGAAGTTGCGAGACTTCATACTGCATCCTGTCTCTGATATGCAGACGCGGGTGGGGGCAGATGTACATAAATATGGAGAGTGCCCCTCAGAGGTACCAGCGTGGAGGGAGACAGTACCGTACACGCCCATGCGATGCGCAGTCAGCCAAGTTTGAATGAAACTCACCACTAAGGTTACACTAAAGCCTGAGCTGCGCCACATCCGGCCCTCTGCCTGCGCCCCTCCCCCGGCTGCCTCCACCTGCCCAAGTACCTACTTCACTACCTAGGTAAGTAGGTAGTCCGGGTACTATGTCTAGGCACTGTGGTAAAGCTCTGAGCCACAGTGCCACGCCATGACGTGCCCTGTCCGCAAGCTCGCAAGCTTGTTGTGCCGCTCGCGCTCCTCCAGCAATGGCCATACTGACTGTCGCCTCGTCTGCCAGAGCCCAAAAGCCAAGACATTCTGACGCGTGTTTCAGTCGCCCGAGAGCCAAGGGTTGACAAGCAGGTCAAGCTTAAATAACTGAATCCTGACCCCTTCTCTGACCTCTGTCCTGCACGCCAACGCCTCAAGCTAGCAGCACACGGGAGGCATCAACAACCCACATCACCTCCAGCCTGAGCCTCCACTATTCACGCATCTCCTCCCCCACCTCAATCGTCATGGCCGACAAGAACCCCTCCAGCGAGCACGACTTCCCTCCCCCCCCTCCCGGCCCACCACCAGGGCACAATGGCCTCGCCATGAACCCAAACAATCGGCCTGTCCCAGACTCAAACTCGGAGCTATATGACAGCACTCCTCCAGCCCACGAGGCCCATCCTCAGGCCCAGGCCCATCCTCAGGCCCAGGCCCAGCCCCAGCCCCAGCCCCAGGCCCAGGCTCAGCCCCAGGCCCAGGCCCAGGCCCCAACCGCCCAGACACAGCAGACTGCCCACCAGGTCCCTCCTCCCGACAGCGACGGCGCCCCAAAGAAGGCAGGATGGGGCTCCCGCCTCAGTGCTTGGGGCGGCAAGGCCGCAACCCCCTTCAACATGCTGGCAAACAAGCTCGGCTCCGAGAGCTTCCTGCCTGACACCATGGAGAAGGAGTGCGAGAAGGCGGCGAGGATCCTGAGGAGCTTCTGCAGTACGTCCAACACCTGAACCCCGGAACCTGCCCCACTCGCTGTACGGAATAGGCACTAACACGCTCTGGCCCATAGAGGATGGCATCTACACCGATGCACAGGCTCCCGACACTGTCGAGGCCCCCACCACCGACGCCGATGGCAAGCCCGTCACTGCCGCCGCGAAGCCCAAGAAGAACCGAACCCTGCTGACCATCCCTTCCAAGGTCATCAACCGTGCGGTGGGCCTCGCCATCTTCACCACCGCCCGCGCCGGATTCCATGTCTCCGGTGCAACCGGGTCCGGTGTCATCGTCGCCCGTCTCCCTGACGGCAGCTGGTCGCCTCCATCGGGCATTCAGGTCCACAGCGTCGGCGCCGGCTTCATGATTGGTCTGGACATCTACGACTGTATTGTCGTAATCAACACGAGAGAGGCCTTGGAGGCCTTCACAAAGACCAGGATGTCCCTGGGTACCGACCTTGCTGTCGTCGCCGGCCCGTGGGGCGCAGGCGGCAGCGTCGACTTCGCAGCCCCGCAGTCTCAGAAGGGCAAGGCCAAGGCCGGCGACCCGGGGTCTCTGGACACTACCAAGGACGCAGAAGGCAAGCCGGCCACTCCCCCGCCGGCCGCGAGTGAGAAGCATTCCGACAACACGGAGCCAGTTCCGGCCGTGAACGAGCCGGCCGCAGACAAGACAGGCGGCGAAACAGCAGAACGGCCCCAGGCCGGCAAGGATCGCAAGCCCTCTGGTATCAAGCAGGCCATCAAGCAGCCTACCTACTCCTACGTCAAATCGCGGGGCTTCTACGCGGGTGTTCAGGTGGACGGCACAATTGTCACCGAGCGCAAGGACGCCAACGCGGCATTCTACGGTGAGCCCGTGAGCGTGCAAAACATCCTCAAGGGCGAGGCACCCCTGGTCCCTGGCAAGGAGAACTGGATCACAGTTGTCAAGCCGCTCTTCGACACCATCAAGGGCGCAGAGGGCTGGAGGGCCCAGCAAGGGCCTGGCCAGACGTGGGCGAACCAGCAGGGCCCATCGGACACGTACGGCCACGCAACGCGCCCCGGCCTACCGGCTGGTTCGAACCGGTCTTCCCGGTCCGGCTGCCCCACCAACAAAAGCGCCCCCGCCCCGGTGGGCCGCGTCCACGAGAGCGTTGCGACCGCCGGGCCTCGCGGCTCCCTCCGCCCGTAGCCCCTCGGGTGATTGCTCCACACCCCCCGCAGCTGGGGCAGCCGCGAGCAGGCGCAAAACACGACGCCGGCGGCGCGCTCAAAGGCCGCCGAGGCCGCCGCCGAGGGCGAGGCGGCGCGCGAGCAGGAGCTCCTGGAGAGGCGGCAGCTGGAGCAGGCGAGCGCGGCGGGCGGGCTCTCGCAGCAGAGGCCCGTTTCGATGGCGCCGCCTTACACGGAGACGGCCGGGCCCGGCGAGGCGTCGCATGGGGACGCGGGCGGGGACCAGCTCCTCCCGCATATGCCGACGACGGCGTCGCGCGGCCGGGCGTTGGGGATTCGAACCTGGAGGTCTGACTCACTCCAGCGAAGAGCACCAAGATCCGGGCATCATAGGTGACCGCCATGACTATGCTTTGCAGTACAGCTTAAATAGACGGACGGGGGGCTAAACTGACGGGCGTTGGGAATAGTGGAGCAAGGGGCGCAGCACATGGGCAATTTTTGCTGCCGTACAGATGATGATGATACCTTGGCTGGATTGAGATTGCAATCTAATGAACTCTAATGGTATTTGGTTTCCCCCCCGCCCCCGTGTCAGATGTGCCAAGTCCGCCAAAGTAGAACCCTATCTGCAAGCACCCACCCCGAGATGAATTGCTAGAAACACACACATCCTTACTATCAATGCTATGGGTGCAGGAGCGCGAGACAAGGGGGGAAAAAGCCAAAAGAAATGTCGCTGTGTAACTATGAAAATCCCCCCTCCCTACCTACAGGGAGAACGCCCAGGACCCCTTCTGATCCCGCAACAGGCGCCAGCACTAAACCAGCCAGCCAGTCTAGTACATAGAGAGAAAGGCTGGCTGGCTTTGGAGTGGCAGGGAGGATGAGTTAACTCGGCAGAATCCGTGACACCGAAACCACCAACCTTGCCGTGTTTTGCATGCACCCTTGTGTGTCCGTACCGATTGACCGAATGGATCATCTCCGGGTGTACTGAGTGTGTATTTTTTTTTTTTCCACTTTGGCGTGCGTGCAAATTCGAACTGAATATGCATTCCAGCCCAGCAGCAGCAGCGGCAGCAGGCAAGGAAGCAAGCAAGCAAGCTCGCCCCCGCCCGGCCGGGGAAGTCTCACCTCTGAGACACATATGGTGCGCCCACGTGGGCGTACGCGTGGAAAGCCGCAGATGTTGTGGTTTCTGGCCCCACGAGCTAGTTGGTGGCACCAGCAAGGACATCAAATATCCCGTGGACGTGGGATACGATGTGCAACCAACCGCAAGGGCGTCAGGAAACGGTCCCCGTCTTGGTGTACCGGATACCCTTGGGTCGTGTCCCCATGAGGCCGACGCTTTTGATCCACGAGGGCACACAGAACATGTTGACGCTGTTTGATCTTGGCTGGATTTCTTTCTATATATATTTACCCCGCCTGAGACAACTGACGACACTTTTGTCGCATCCAAAAAAGGTATGTACATCCAATAGAGCTTCTTCCAAAGTAAGCTCCCGGGGTTTTCCAGAACCAGCCTCATCCAAGTTGTACCACCAGCCTAGCCACAAGAAGCATGCGCTGCACCCACCTACCCCACCAAGCAAGACCGGACCCCAGTAGCTCCATCTATCCCAGAACAATCGCCGTGTCACCCATCGTTTATATCAAAAGCGACCAATGGTATATACATCCGACACCGTTCGGTGTCTTTGTGTTGTAGATCGGTAGAAGCTGTAGAAAATTTGCCAAACGCCAGGGCGGCTGTATCCGAATTTGCCGCCGTATGCAATGCACATCCGTCTGCCCCCGTAAATGTGTTCTGGTTGATAGCGTGACAAAATAAAATCGATGGTTGGTGGTAGGATAGTACACCCGCTGATAATTACGCATCACCATTCGCCATCATGCATGACTTGAGGGCGGGCTGACACGACCGCCCTATCCCGTTTCAGGTGGACTGTCATGACAGTGAAAACTGCGGCCGCACAACCCCTGGTCGCAAGAAGCTGTAGCTGGTCTAAAAGATTTGTCGGCGCCATGACATCTGGTCGGGCGCTGTTCAGGTTTCAAGTCTCAGGTTCTGGCTCCAGCCTTTTGTGGACACTGCCGCGGCCCCCCTGGGTAGCCGCGAGAATAAGGGACGAGTGTAACGGCACGGGTGACTGGGCCGACGGCTCGTCCGATATGTCGCCAAGGACTCATCCCAAGCTCGAGCCGACCAAGATTTCGAGCGCAATTCGGTATCTCGGGCGCGCCATAATGCGAGAATGCAGCCCCCAAGGTCGAAAACGGGCCAGACTCGTCATGTTGGAGTTGGAGCGCAATCCGAGTGATTCCTGACTCAGCGATTCGGGAGTGCGTAACTGCCATAGAAGTAATAGTGTCAAGAGAAAAGAAAGGGTCGGCAGTGATCAGAGATCTCATGGAAGCCAGACGAGTTCAATGATTCCGTCGACCTGGCTCATCGGCCAGCCCTCGGAGTCCACCCACCGAGGGTCCTTTGCTTTCCGGACGTAGATTTGCGTCACAGTGCCGTCATCGTTTACATGGGCGGTCTTGAGATCCCAAGCAATCTTTTCACCAGTCCTCAGCAGAGATGAGCGCTGAGGGCCGAAAGCGTGGTCCAAGTTCCAGCCGTGGTCCTCGGGTGCAGGTGTAAAGGTCCGCTCCATCTGGTCCCAGTTGTAGTTGGCACCTTCGGGGTATTGCGCAATGCTGTAGCCAGTGGAGATGACAAAGTCATCCTGGGTCATGAAGCGCTGCATGGTGCAGTCCTCGCCGCAAAGATGAGCGATCTTGGTGTACTCGAAGGGGTAGGCGTAGTGCCAGCCGCCACCGCGGTAGTGGTGCAGGGACAGAGGCTTAATTCCGCTCTCGTAGAAACCGGATGGGTCCTCATACAGGTCAAGCTGCCAGAGGTCGTTCTCGAGGGTCAAACGAACGTCGCTGTTCTCGTAGATGCACTTCCGCAGGAGAATGTCACCCTGGGCGCCCCAGCCGGAATCAGCCTCCTGCAGCTTCTGAGGTGTCTTGCATGTCTCGTAGAGCTCGTTGATCATCTGGCCGACAGGGAGGGAGATGAAGACACCAGCACCGCCGAAGGCCTGGGAGCCGTGACGCTGAACCTGGTTCACATCCTCAGAGAATGTGCCGATGTAGAGGGGACGGCTGGCATCAATGGCGGACATGCGCTTGGCGAGCGAGTTGGGGGAGGGGAAGAAAGTGTCGTCGTCGCAGAGAACAAGCCACTTCTTGTTGGGTCGCTCGCGGTGGTTGTAGAGGGTTGGGACAAGGGTCAGGTAGCGGACGGCCATCTCCATGGAGCTGTCAGAGTGGAAGACATCGGCGTCGATCCCGATCTTGTGCAGGCGGTCCCAGGCGTCGTAAAGCTCATCGTCGCTGGCGTCCAGGAGTAGCAGGACCATCTTGCCCCCATTGGAGTTGCCGTGGTTGTCGGTGAGCCAGTAGCTCCAATCGTTGATGGGGCTTGTCTCCGGCTCGGTAAAACGCTTGTATGTGGTTGAGACACCAAAGATGAAGTCCGTGAGGTTGGCAGTGTCGGGGATGGGTGACTTGGTGACGGGCACGACAAGCGGCTCAGGGCACTGCTCGTTCAGGTTCTTCTTGCCCAGGTCGACCGTCTTGGCGGTGTTGGGGAGGAACCGCTGGTCAAGCTTGGTCATGGTCTTCCTCTCGATGTCCTGGCGCGAGACCTTGACATATCGCTTGAAGTACTCGAACTGCTCGCCGAGCTCGTACTTGTCCTGAAGGTCCTTCAGGTGCTTGGTGTCGTAGTTGCAGTTCATGAGGGCGGAGCTGTTGGAGGGCATATCTTGCCACCGGCTGTCGTCGACGCCATAGGCGTTGGTGGACGAGTCGAGCGGGTGCTGTGTGGTCATGGTCTGCTTGGCTGTGTTGGCAGCCTTCATGACAGCGGAGCGGACATCGTACGTGTTCTGCTTCATGGTCATGACGAAGAGCAGGAGCACGACGACGGCCAGCAGGATCGCCCTGGAGAAGGGGTTCCGCATGTTGAAGATACGTTGCGGGGGAGGCATCATGGCACCCATGATTTTGAGATCCTTTGGTGACAGGGAGATTGGTGAGTTCATCCGGTCGACCTTTTGTTCCCTTGTCTGTTTTTGAGGTGTGGTGACTGGGAGTTCGGGAGTTGACCAACCCTGGTGTTGCTGTCCTGTTGCTGCTGTCTTTCAAGCCAGGTCAAGCTGTAGCGAGAAGCCAGTCGGGAGGAGCTGAAGTAGGGGGGAAGCTGCTGTGTCTAAGACCAGTGTTCTACAAGTCGACAGGCATGGATCGGGTCGGATGTGGCTGGATCTGGGCTGAGGGGGGAGCCGCCTCTTGAAGAGTGCCGTCGCAGCGGTCGAGATGTGGGTTAAGCTAACGAAGGACGTGGGGCAGAATCAGGTTTGAGGATCCGCTGAGACACGAAACGGGCTGATCCGAAGGAGGAGGCCCGGATGGTGCGTCGTTGTGCGAGACGAAAACGACGGTGAGGCACGGGGGATCAAAGCAGGACGTGGCCCAAGAACGAGAAGGGGGGAAGGTGAAGAGAAGCCTGTCGCCACGAAACGAGGTTCGGTGCCGGGTAAGGGTGCAATAAAGAAAAAAGAAGAATCGGACGGATGGGTCGGTGGTGGTTGAGGTCGAGAAGAAGTGGGCAGAGGTGTGTGTGTGGGATGGAAAGGGGGGGGGGATATGCGGGTAGAAAAAGAAGGAAGCACTGGGCCAGTGGAAAATGAGGAAAAGAACACAGCAGGGCCCGGAATAGGTGAGGGTCGGTGTTAATAAGCGATGTGGGCAGCCAGGGCCTTGGGAGACCAGGGCGGTCTTGGACCAGGACTGGGCACCTACACTACACTAGGCCTGGGACAAGGAAAGAGTGGGTCCGGCTGCGGTACGTACCTACCTCTCCCTCTCCGTCTGCTTGTGGTTGTGCGCTTCCTGTACGTATCTGCCCCCGTATGTCGTCAACTGGGGCAGACAGACGAGTGACGAGGTCAAATCCAAAAATCACCAGTCCATCACGGTGTCTTTGTTTCTTTTCTGTCTCTCCCTCTCTCTCCTTCTCTTATCCAGCACCCAGTGGAGGTTTCCGTACTCTACCATACTGAGACCAAGTTATTGGGAGGTAAGGGCCAAGAGTTCTGAGTTGTTCACCCCATTTAACCATGAGCCTCAAATAGAGCCAGTCGCAAAATAGCAAACCTGGGGTGTCACATACATAGTGGCATACTGTATCTGTGCCATAAATGAGCAGATGGGATTATGTGCTATGTAGACTAGGTAGTCAGGTAGTTAGTCTATCCGTACGGGGGTTGCAATGGCGGGCAGCAAGCAAATGGGAGGGGAGCCTCCACTCGAGATGGGGAATTTCTTAAATTGCTGCAATCAACCCCCGGCCCAGGAACCTTGAAGAGGTGTGCAAACCAGCAGGGCAGTCCAGGCCCGGGGCAGGGGTGTGGCCAGGAGGCTATGCGATGGCGACAGCAGATGGACGCGAGGTAAATTGGGTGGTTGCAGCAGGGAAAGGGGGAAGATCGACAGGCCCGACAGAAAGGCAGCCCGTCACAAGCCAAAGAGCCTGCTTGCTACCGTGCTAACCAGCCTAGCGGCTGATCCACAAGATTAGTGGCTGGACGAAGCCCCCTGTCCACCTCGAGGCACGTACCTATGTAGATACCTTGGTACCCACATGTGTATAGATAGCGTGAAGGTACGTACCCCTAGCCGCGGTGTACCTGCGTCAGGGGGCTTGCTGCTGCCCTCTTTCTTGCTCTTCGGGCTTTGGCTTTGTGTGCAACGAATGAATACGCATCGCCGTTTGCAGCCAGCCGCCCCGTCGGTCGTGGGCGGGTTTGGGGTTTGGGGTTTGGGTTTGCGTGTGCGTGTGCGTGTGCGTGTGCGCGTGCGTGTGTACGCGTACGTGTGCGCATTGCGCGTTGGAAGGAGCCAACAAGACCAATGCTGGATGAATGAATGGATGGGGGGATGCAATGGATGGATGCATGGGTGCATGGATGCATGGATTGATTTGATGGATCCATCACGAACGCTTGTTTCCAGCACTATATTGGATCTGAAAAAGGTGGTTGGTTTCATCGACCACCGGCAGTTGCTCTCACTCCCGAGCACACACATCTCGGGATGCGCACTGGCTCACCATAACTCGCTGCGTAAACACGCTGCATACACAAAGTCAATGTCCCTCCCCACTGTTCGTAGACATGGTACGAGTGCAGTAGTATACGTGTAGATAGACAGACAACGAGACTACTGTCACAGGGGGGGGTGAGGTCAGTGTGTTTCTTCCCTTACCACCACGAACTGGAGATGAGCTGCTGTCGACCAGATGATCTTTTCTCACTACCTCGAGCCCTCCCCCAGTCGGCCCTGCTCTGCTGGGCATCCTGGCATCCCAGGCATGGCAGCACAGCTTGGAACAAAACGGCGGCTCCAACGTGTCCCCATGCCGTCTGCACTGACTCAGCACCGTTGCGACTGCTATTCTTGTCGACAACCTTTCTTCCCGTCAAACCGCGATGGCTGTGTTTCTGTGCAGCCTCGTCGCATGACCAGGCGGAGCCATTCGTCACCAGTAGCATACATAGTACACTATGCTCCTATGGGCTGCTACACACATATTGTCATGTCCAGCCGCGCGCCGCCGCCGCCGCCTCCCCGAGCCTGGCTGGCTACACGAGCTGAGGCCGAGGTCAGAGCCGAGTCGTCGTGTCCAAGCACGCCTCGTCGCCACATGGGAGCCCTCGCCGGACAACTCGGGCGGCCGACACGAGCCGTCCAGTCCGTCACCCTGTCATCCCACCAGTCAAATACGTAGCGTAGTATATACCATGTACTGTCTGACTCTGTAGTATGTGCAATCGTTTGGCCCTCGGGGGAGAGCACTCGCCTTCTACTTTCCTGACCTGGGCGCTAGCCTCTTCGGGCACTGCCTCTTGGCCCAGCCGGACCCGCCATCCAGTCTCGTGGCCCACTGTCCACGCACGCTGCAGCCATGTCGGATCGTGATACGGCCTGCCCTCCCTCTCTACAAAAAAAAGGCGTCAAGGCTATTTCGCCACCCGGGTTTGCTCATGGCCCTAGCACGGAGCCAAAACAAAAAAGCGAGCACTCACAGCAACACGATTCAACTCAACTACACTAAACTCTTTGAAAGGATAATTCTAAATATAGAAATCTATTTCATATCCCTCAGAGTACTAACATTATGTCTATATATATACATGCCTCTATTTTCACAAAAAAACATACCGGATTGAAATATTGTTGCGAAGTAAAGGTGCTATACTATGTAGAGAAGGTGGTAACCTTCAATGGCTGGTGCTAACCCTTTTGCGAGTGCTCGATTTTTGCGCAATCAGCCTGCCATGCATGCAACTATGTCATTCAGCCATTCGAGAGGCTGGAAAAACACTGCGGCGGAGCCAGAGCTTTGAAGATCGCACCCCCCCCCCCCAAAAAAAAAATATCACGAGTGGCTAGCACTGCCGCAAAATAGAAACACACAAACCACCGGCCATGACATGATTCCGTCATCGACCACGCACCCTCCCAACTGCCCACCCGCATTAGCAGCTCCCTGCTTTCATCGTCCGCCAGCAGAGACAAAGTCATCGCTGCCAACAGCTCCATCACAAAGCCCGGCAAATCAGGGCCGCCCGAGCCAGGCCAGACCAGACCAGACCAGAAGACCCATGTGCACGACAAGATACAGCGTCATCAATGGCCGCCGGATCCTGCAATAATAACAACTACACTAAACGACACACACTCGATCTCCCCAACAAACGGTCCCACAGTGACGTGATATGGCCCTGCCATGCTCCCAGAGGCCCCCAGCGAAGAAAGCCCCTCAGTGGCCCATTCGAACACGATGGGCCGTGTGATCCCTGGGGGTGCCAGGCGGGAAGGCCTATTTTCCCGGACTCTTCTGAGCCCTTGGGGGTTGCAGTAGTAGAGTGTAATTCGGCAGAGTGGCGACTGGGCGGGCAATGATCAGCAAATCCGAGACACCACTCAAGGTGTGGCTGTCAGTCTGTCAATATGGCAAAACTCAAATTGCCAAGCGGTGGCACACTGACTGGGCCTGACAGCCTGACAGCTGACTGGAGGCATATCATGCCCACGGTTCGCTTCAGATTGATCAACAGCTCAATACCTTGCACCGCCCAGCCGCCCTGCGCTGCTTGCCCACTCCCAGACCCCCAGGACACCACCCTCCCTCCCTGCCGGCTTCGTCCGGAAAGCCACTGGCGACTTGCCATCCACCTCCGGCCCTCCTGAAGATCGGTAGATCCTCTAGGCCTCGATAGGAAGCACCGATAATAAGCCCCCGGGACTCTGCAAGAAGAAAGAGCCTCCATGTGGTGCTGGCCAGGGCTGCGAGGCGGGCTGCCCGGCCGAGATAGATCAGTGTTTTTCTCCCGCCACGCGCGGCCGGAGCGGGAGGCGTTATTATCGGCAAAACGTTCTACTTGGGCCTGTTCAACCTGGGAGACACGAAGGTCCGTCCCTCCGAGCAATTGCTCTTTACCCGCAGCAGTGTCGAGCGCCCACACTGTTACAAAGGCCTGGCTCTTGCTTCATTGCGCCGCCACCACGCATGGCACTTGAGCTTCGTCATGAGGCAGCCATCCGCGATGGCCCGCCTCCACACCCTGACAGAGGCGCAGAAGCCACGAAGCAAGTTCGGACGCCATTGCTTCAAGTCGCTAGCGTTCATAGCCCGCTGCCCTACGTCCCGCTGAGGCCCCCTAGACATTCCCCTAGACGAAGACTGTCAAACAATACCTAGTTAAGAACCGGCGCAGCAGCCTGCTATCGTGTAACAAGGCTGGCGGGTTCTATAATTGTTGCACCTGAGCTTCAGGTCGAGCGTGCGCCGTTCTTACGCGTCAGCACCATCGAGTCCGACAGACAAAGCCATCCAATTCCCTCTGTCGGTTTGTTGAGGTCCGAGTCTGCGTGCGCCATATGCCACTTTGTTGCATCGAGGACCGGCGTGACAATCATTGCCAGACGCGGATGACCCTCATCTCCGTCCGCACAAACACACTGTCACACTGTCACACTGTCTCGGCTCGCGGCAAGGAGGATAAATAAGCATTATCACAGGTTGACAGGCTTCAGCCCATGTGCTGGTTGTTGCATAGCCGGTGGTGCTACGACGATCACCTTCACTGGAGTGCAATGGCAAATTGCGTTGTTGACTCGACTCTTGTCCTCTTGTGCGGGGTGTCCTGGGTGCACATGGGCGTTATTGCGGGTGCCCGTCGAGTCGTGCAGTGCAAGCCCAGTCAGCCAGTTCAGCACGGCGACAGGGTCTACGATGGCGGCAAGCGCATATCTATGCACTAGCCAGCCACCAGAAGAGCGTCCGGTCGGACTGGACTAGACACTTGGCTGCAAGGTCCAAATTGTGCCGACACCAATGGTGAGAGCGCCTTGGCCCACAGGGCGTCCCGAACAGGAAGAACTGCACCTTGTGACGAGGGGGTCACGATAAGGCGTAATAAAGCAGCAAGGCGGCAGCTACTGGATAGTCGAGAGAAGTGTCAGTGGCCTCCCGGGGTCGTCCGAGCATTGCCCGGGTGCCGGGTGTCTTTCAGCTGAGACTCGCCGGGCATTGCGTGGCCAGCGTGACTAGTTCTTTTTTGATGCCACCGTGTGCTATATTCCTCACGCCACCCAGACTGGCAGACAGCCAGGGAGGGAAGGAAAAGCTACCTCTGCTGGTCGCTGAGCGGGAGCACCTCGGGCACTACAACGGCACTACCGTTAGCGACGGATATGCACTGGCAACGGAGAGCGATCTGGAATACGACATCACATGTCTTATTCCCTCGTTGGTGACCGAACCATACTCCCCCGGGGCCAAACACACCACTTTGGGCGGTGACCTGTCAACCTTTTTGCTTGTCGCAGGGAGATTGAGTCGAAGGAGGTCGAGCTTCCGTCAGCTCTGCCCAATCAACCGACCAATGCACAACCCCGCGTTGACAGCCGCCGCTGGGGTCGCGAGAGGCATTAGCAGTTAAACACGGCCCAATCAATCTGCTACGGCTTGCAAGAGGGAATCTCAAGGACAAGCCGGCCCAACCCGGCGTAGCTGCGGACGCAAGAGGCCGGGGGCTCCAGGTGTCCTAGCTGTAGGAGCTCCCGTGGTTGAAAAGGCTTGTTATTTTGGACCCTCTCGACTCCGAACGACTGGGGCCCTAAACACTGAATGCCTCGCGAGGTGAATCCCGTACGACTGGAGCACCAAAACATATACGTGATAAAGCATTTCACCACAGCCATGCCATTCTTGCATGGCAATCGGTGAAGCAAGCAAGGATGGAAAGTGTCGCCCTCATCCGGTCTCTTTGACCATCGCATATTGCGATCCGGTGGCATACCCGTTTCGTGATCAGATGGTCCTACCAGACAAATCTGTTCGGACGCAGCTGGTAGGGGACTTGCCAGCCCGGCCGTGCAACGTCCAACAGCGGACGTCGGTCGGACGTTTGGTCGGGGCTCAGCACACTGCAGGGCAGCCGGGGCAGGTGTGATCAATCCCTGGCCTACGTTGCCGACAAATCAACGAGGCCATCAATGCAAAACTAGTTCGAGATTGCGAGTCTCGAGATATGGCCGCTGGGGTTCGCGCTTTGGTCTTCGCTCCCTCCGGACCTCGGGCCCGGGCTGGTCTCGATCAACTTGAAACAACCGACCAACGAAACGGCACGTAGGGCGGGGGACAGCAGGGCACGGGGTAGCCGCCCAGCCTGCAGATCCCCGAGCTGTTTCAAGTGTCACACCATGTATGCGAAGTGCTGCAAAGGGCGGAACAACAAGACCGAGTAAGCCGCCATGTGACGCTGGCATGTTGACGGCCCAGTGAGATGCACCGAAGGCCCCCCATTGAGCACAACATCCCAAATGATTCCGCAGCCTTGTTTGCTGGAACTAACGGATGAGCCGTCGCCCCGCAAAAGGGGCAGGCAGCTGAATCTCAAGAGGGCCCACTGCATGTAGTGTGGTGTACACCTTAGGAGAGGATCGGCCTGCAGACCGCCCGGGAAAGCTGGGGGTCCTGTCCTGTCTGCTCTGGGCAGGGCCACCGGCAAGCACGTGTATTGTCAGCGTTTGTGTGCTGATGCTGAGGTGACCCGAGGGTAATATGCACATATCAGACCGGGACATGGGCGGGTTCGCCTGGCATCTCTCCCGGGGCTCGGAAGCGTCCTCCTCATGTGTGTGCCCAGTCCCGCGCCAGGACCACGGTGAGGTCTCTCGTGTGCCCGTATACCACACGTGTCGGCGGCGCAATCATCTTGTGGACGGCCGGGAGAGCCAGACGTCCCACGGCGGCGGGTGCCCGCGCGCAGCAAAGTCTCAAAAGGCGATTCCGAGAGTTTCGCCGTTGCATTGCAGGAAATTCATGCGGGGGTTTTTTTGGCCTTCTCGTATCGCACACAAACACGCACAAGAGCAACCTGGGCTGCGGCTTTCGGCCTGCCCAAGTGTGTACACTATCTGACTATGTACATAGGCTTGCTGCGGTGCTGGGTGCTCGACACGAGGGAGGAGTGATGATCCACTGGAGGACATATGCGCACCCTTGCGGCCAAGGATGAAGTCATCCTTGCATTTGTCTTTCCAAGACCGCCGCCCCAAAGACGGCGGCTCACATGCGGTCTGACTGGCACCAGACGCGTCAGACCGCTTCAGATCAGAGTCTCCTCTGTCTGTCTGTGTCGCGCTGCCAGCCCACGCTGCCGAAGCTCTTCGGTGATCAAGCAAGCCGGTGCGCTGTGCTGCCGCCGAGGCTCGAGGAGGCTCGCTGGCCCGGACAGATAGCGTGGCTTGTGTAGGGGATCAAGCACCCTTGGCCCCGCGGTGATCCAACGTCTCGCCCGCGCTCCTCATCATGCGGCCGCGCATGCTGCCAACGCTGCCGCGGGAGGCTCCGTGTGGCGTGAGGGCCACGGTGTGTGCGCTTCGTCCTCCATCCCCATGGCACACAAGATCGTCGGCCGCACGGCGGTGCCTTCTTCTCTGTGTGCCTCGTCGCCCGGCGTCCTGGGAATTGTGTGCTGCACGTGCGCCGTGCCAGTTGTGGTTCATCCGGCCCCGGAGGCGTTTTGGTAGCGCTCCACATCTCCACCCCAATGCGACGGTTCTATCGTTGTGATCTTCCTGCTCCCTGCAAATGTTTGTGCGCCTGTGATATTTTTGGCACCCCCGGTGGTGAGCCTTCCCTCTGGGTTGCAGGAGTCCGCTGCGTTTCCCTTGGGCTAACAAAAAGGCGTACAGGGAGGAGGAGGCAATTCTGATGCGCTCAACGCCTCACGCCTCGGGCCGGGCGGCATAAGATTTCTTGTTGCAAGGCCTTCTCCATGCACTTGGCTGATCGCGTCTGTGCGCGGCCAGCTGGGACGGGATTGTGTCCTGCGTCTGACCAGATGGAAACTCCACGTCCAAGAAAAGGTTGTGTCTTCACGCACACCGTGTCTGGCTCCGATGGGATCCCTCGCCAGGCTCTATGACGAGGACCCAGGGAGGTATTTGCAGCTGCAAGATATGCTGCTCATGGGCATCGGCTGTAGAATTGCAGGCTCCCCTTTCGTCTTGGACGGGAGGGATCTCGCGAATCAGTCTTTGCTATGTCGTCCACTCCAGCGAGGGACACTCCGAGGAGGATTGTCAAGGCACAATCTGGGCTGAATTCAGCGCTCGCTCTTCGGGTCCTGCGTCGCACCCGCACGCACACGGCCTGACCTTGAACAGGTCTCTCACCGAGGTGGGAGCAATCAGGCTCTCCTGCACTGTGCTGCGCAAGTGCGCAATCCCTCCACGCAGAGAACATGGCGGCAGGCGTGGGACCCGGCGAGATAACCGGGGCAATGCGATGTTGTCTGAAGTTGTCCTCAAGATGCATCAAAACACAGTGCTGCAGTGCTGTGACTCTTGCGCTCTAGCCTTTTCTTGCAAGTCAACCCAGTGCATGGTTACTACACATTCTCAGCAAGGCTGCGGCAACCTGGAGGAGAGATTGCGATTGACAAGTGCAGCTCTGCCACCACCATTTCTGATCCTACACACATGAGCCCTGGCATCTGGAAAGGAAGCCCCGGTGTTTGTCCCGTCACTGCCATCACTCCGCCGTACCAAAAGAAACCATGGAGAAGAAGATAGACCGGGGGTGTATTCCTCATGTCGAACCTCGCGAAAGCTTTTCCAGTCCTCCGCTGACAAGCCTTACCAGCCAAACCCGCGTATATGCTGTTACTGTATCAGATCAACAACGCCAACAATGTCAGCATTCCAAGGCCTAGGCCTGGGTCATCCCGTTTCCAAGGGTCGTCCCGGGTCTCCGGTTTGGCTACGGGCGCCGGGGCGGCACGCTCTCGACGTCTCGTGGCCTTGAGATAGCAACCTTGTCCAGCCTCGTAAACCACCAGGCGTATAAATTTTCATATTCAGTCTATATAGTCCCATGTCGGGGTGCTTAGGTGAGTAGACCTATTTCTTAGGTCCAGGAAAACACGACCAAGGTGTGTAAAGAAAGATGCAAAGAATATGCGTCATACGTAATCAGGAGGGTATGATTATAAGGAAGTCTGACGACAGTAAGAGCCGGCCTCCAAGCAAAATGTCTCAGTCCTCATCAGACAAGTCGTGTCCAAACACACATGCCGTGCGGCAGATTCCACTCTCAAGGCTTCATTCACTCTTTCAGCCCGGATGGCACAGGGGCTTTGAACACCATGCCCTTCGGAACCTCTTTCCACTGCTTATTTTCATCAAGAAGTACCTGGCAACCGTCCCACTCCTTGCGGATGATCCGTGCATGTGCCTCACTCCTCGGGGTTATCTTTGCTAGGAACTCACGTGGCTGTACCAGAAGGCCGCTGCTCAGGTCGTTCTCATCCGGCACAACCTCCCGCCCTTGAGTATCGACGGTCTTCTCAAAATCGAAGGCCCATAGCAGCCTCGAGATGCTCAGGAACAAGGAGAGGTCAGCAATGTGCATGCCTTGGCAGACCCGGCGCCCTGCCCCGAAGACGAAGTGATCCCTCCGGCTTGGGTCACTGTTCATTGCCGCCTCGGCCGATGTCTGGCTGTCGCCCTCATACCGGGAGGGGTCGAAGGCACGTGGGTTCTTGAATCGGTTTGCGTCCATGTTGATGGCCCACACGTTGTCTGGGGTGTTGTTAGCATATCATCCTATGCCTCTGAACGCGGAGGCGACTCCTCGTTGACAGTATAGATCTTGGGGTTATACAAGTGGCAGTTCCAAGAGTCCGAGGAAAGGAACCACAGAATCAATTTGTACTTACACATTACTCCGGCACCCTTGGGAATCTTATAACCCATGTACTCATCATCTCGGATAACACAGTGCGGCACGCCGATGATAGCAGTGGGCATCCAACGCAAGGTTTCCTTGACACAAGCGCGGGTATAAGGCAATGAGTCCCAGTCCTCGACAGTTGGAAGGCGGTCAGTACCACAGAGGCCGTCGAGCTCGAGTTGAGCTTGCTTTTGGGCGTCCGGGTACAGCACCATGGCCTGGACGAAGCCATTGAGCGTAGATGCGGTGGTGTCCGACCCAGCCTCGTGGAGCGAGCCGGCGGTGTACCCTGCGAGGTCGTCGGAGAAGCCGTAGCTCTCTTGACCTTCAGCGACCCCAACGGAGAAACAAGGCTGTTCAACGTTAACCTTTCTTGTCCCACGTTTGGGGGATAGGGTGAAAGCTACCATCGCTGTGCGTCGATGAATCTTTTGCTTCGTGTCCATCCAATGTCCCACGTAAAGTGCCTTCTCCTTTTCATGTAACTCTTTGGCATAGCGTCTCATAGGGAGCATGAAGTCAGGTAGTCTCCTCAGGATAGGATACACGTCCAAGAGGGCTGCAGTGTTCGATCCCATAACCTCACTCCACTTCTCGACGCACTCGTACAATCTCTTCAGTTTTTCATCATGGATATCTATAGTCCTGAATCCAAATACCATCTGTGTTGTGAGGGAGTTTGTGAAGCGGCGAATATGATCAGTCCAAAAGTGTGGCTCGTCCAGAATGCCGCACAGCATCTGCTTGCACTCAAGATCCTGGTATGGAACGTACCCTCTCGATGCGTTTATGTTGAGGACAGCGTGCATAATTTTCCGAACCATACGCCATGTTTCGCCGTATTGCTGCCAGCATTCGATGTTAGCTTTCATCTGTGGTCTGCGCAACGCCACACCTCGGACGCGAAAGAGACATACCATGAGGAGCACACGCAGATACCCGCTCACCAGGTTACCCAGGTAGAGTTCTGGGCGGGATGAGTAAATACTGCTGCGCTTATCCATAAGGTCCTTGACGGCTTTATCAGTCGAGAGTACGATCATGACTTTGGTGCCGAGAATTAGAGAGTAGACAGGCCTGCGCTCGGAATCAGTCAAGTCTTTTTGCTACTGCATTCTATTCAGACTGGTCCAGACATACCCGTACTCCTCCGCCCATTTCTTGTATTGAATGTGCGGAGATTTCTGGGGAATTTGGTGCAAATTGCCAATAAGGGGCATTGTTGGGGGTCCAGGAGGATAGTTACTCGGCCGCTTGCCGACATTCCGCAGCCGGAAGACGATGGCGGCAACGATGACGAGCGGGATAAGAGTGATGTACGGCATGGTCAGATGTTCGTTGCGGAAGGGTTCTCGCGCGTCTCATCTGCATTCACGAAGGCAGGATATCGACGGTCTCGGGAATCCTGGGGCCAACTTTAGAAAGACGTGGGCAGCAAAGTTCAGCGCAGTTTTCTTGAGTGAAAATTATTACCAGTTATTCCGACTTTAGCCAAGGCGACCCGCGAGGGGCGCTTCCTAAAGAGTTCATACCCCTCAATGGGTCGCAGCGGCTTGTCGTCAATCCAAGTTTTGTGGTGCATGAATCGTCGTTTTACGCAGCCAGGATTGGTAGATATCCCTGGCCTGTCGGCAACTCAACATGGCCTTCTAGTAAGCCGCAGGACCACCTGTCTCTTGGTCTTCATGCGGCCAATCATTCGTAGTTATTGCTGTGGAAATCCTGGTAGGTAACATTTGAACGGTGCATAAGAGGGAGTGAAAGTGTGACCCCTCCGCACCTGACCGTTGAGTCTTTCCCAATGAGACTTTGATTTGTGATTCCATGGCACCGCATTCAACTCTGCAGCGCAAGCGCTTACTAAGATGTGGGCATGATGGACTCTCAAGCAATACCGTGGAAATAACGCACCAGGTTATTTCCATGGTGTCGCCCTATCATGTATGCAACATCACGAAGTAGATAAAAAACAATGACGTTGGCATATTCCCTAGCAACAGACCATGTGGCACACCAGACGTGTGATTAGCATGGAGACTAATAAATGCTCAAAGGTATCTTTCTCATGTACCAGTGTGTATTGGTTTACCAACCTTCAGAGACCGAGATCAATCCAGCGCTCAGAGCTCTCAATACTTACTGGTATGTTCTACCTGGATAGACACCGTGATGGTCAGCCGTGAAATTCGGTCGGGCCACATGTGTCCGTGTCGGCCTTGATTTCCGATCAAACACACATAGACAGACATCCATGGATAGCCTGTTGTCGTTTTGTGTTTTGGGCGTTGTCTTCAATCTGAGTGGTATTTTTTTGGTAGCTTCCCAGCTGAGGCCCCGGCTTTAAATTGCATTTCGCGGGCTCTCCAACAAGGGAGCCAACCAAGAAGAAACGAGTAGGCAGTGACGAGCACAGGATCATAGTCCAGCGGGAAACACAAAATCCCGCTAGACTCGTTGCTTGGTAGCAACGCTTCTCCCATCATGTTGTCTTCAAAGTCTTCAGCACATATTGCGGAGAACAAGGCTGCCTTTATTGCAAACCATGGGGACTGCTGCCCCCAGAGCCTCAGGAATGATATGGACAGGCAGGATATGCATTGTAAGACCATATTAAGTATGTGGTTAGACTTTAAGACTGGATGGAAATCATGATAATTACTGAGTGGTGGTGATATTACATACAGTACCGGAATACTGTGCTCGCATTCTCACCATCTGGGCGAGATCATTCATGTACCATGTTTCCGTTTCTACTTAGAAACCATTCCAGGATTGACATGGCCAAAACGGAACCGGTCAGAAGGGCGTGTCTTGGCAGGGCGCGCAAATGACATAGACATGGCCTCATGCAGGGCGGCCTGGGCAAGCTTGGGAGTCAGGCTAGCTTACTTATGCACCAGCGCTGTTCTCTCCTTGGCTCTAAAACACCGGCAGTGCTCGAGACGCAACTTCTTTGGCACAAAGAACCCATATTGATCTTTGCTGTCTCGAAAGGTTCCCGAGCTACCATGCCGGCAGGACTCTCAGCTGAAGATGCCTCCAGTCCCGCGCTCCCCAGGCCGGCGAGGGTGACTGGTGGCTGCCTTTGCAGAGCTGTCCGTTACCGCCTGGATTTCCCACCTGGCTATGACTTCACTGAAAATGTGAGCAGATGCTCTCTTGTGTACATAGCCTGGCACTATGCGTGCCAGTGCCTTCTGCCCAGTCCACCAACGTTAACGACTGTCTCATAGACTGGTACTTGTCAATGCACCCAGTGCCGCCGCAATTCGGGCTCCATCTTCTGGTCCTGCGTCCAGGTCCCCAAAGCCTGCCTCCGGTGGGGCATCGCTAAAGAAGGAACCAGGCCTGCCCGCGAGAACGAGGAGTGGACTGACTTTGAGCGCACACCATCTGCGCTGCGGTCATTTTCGGCCACGCCTGGGATTGGGCGCGGGTTCTGCGCAAATTGTGGAGGGTTTCTTACCTGGGTGAGGGACGAGGGCTCTATGATGGATGTTTCTGCCGGCACGATCGACCCCGTCTACCTGGTTGGTCCGAGTGACGATCCTGATGTTGGAAAGACAGATGTGGACGGGCAACAGGTGCCAGAGGGGGGCTATGGGCTGATTCTTACCGGGGGTTATGGTAGGAACCTCTGGTGCAACAACGAGATCAAAGGGGTCACGGATGACCTTGCAGCTGTGGGCGTTGGTCGAGGCAAGAGGTCTCCCCGGGATGATTAACCAGGTCTGTCACGCAACGAATTGAAAATTCATACCTGTTCAACTTACCTCACTCACCTCGAGCCAATTGAATCCAGGACCGAATGGCTCACTTAGCTGTTGTTTTCTGTTGGCCTGGCATGTCTTGACAGGAAACATTTGCCCAAGTCATCAGGATTAAGTGCGTAGAATGGTATTCCGTCTCCACTCTTGGGCTGAAACCAAACTTTGAATCTTGAGCAGTCGGGCGCAGGCTGGTTGTAGAGATCAATTGGAACCTTTGCCCAGGTAGAGATCCAGTGGTCACGAATCCCACCTTGTTCACAAGTGCAAACAATGGGGAGAGGTCTGCTGGTTAGGCAGAATCGCAAAGGATGCCGCCTGAGCTCTTTTCACGAGCTGTTGTCCTCTGTTTACCTGCTGAACCAAATGTCACCAGCTCTCGGGCGTCTTAAAGTTCAACGGCAGTCACTGAGCTCCGTACAACTGATAAAAGACTCCAGCACCCTCCTGTTTTCGTCACCAGCCGCTGAGCCCCGCACATATAGTAAAAGTAGGAAACGCACAACTTTCCAACTCGAAGCCTTCAGCCCCCCACTCCAGACTCGTACCTGCCACATTGGCTTTTTAACCACAGTTCAGATCCCTTCTGCCACTCTCAAGTGACCAGGCTCATTCACGCAGAGCGTACTTCGAAGTGGCTCACTCCCAGTCACCACTTGCTCGAACCTCGGACTTCGACATGGACCACCCAGACCTCTTTGACGTGTACAACGACGTCGGCCTTGCCAGTCATCATTCTCTTCAGCAAGAGATTCGTGTCGCATATAATGGCCCTCCAACTCTCCCACCTCCTCCTTCCAAGCCTGATACGCTAATGCGCCGTTGTCATTCAGATTCAGAGCACCTACGACACCTACGACACCTACGACACCTACGACACCTACGACACCTACGACACCTACGACATCCTGGGCGGACTCGAGAACCACGCTGCAGGTGGGATCCAAAGAGGCAGAAGCATGTCGACAGCGGGGAAGTCGCACGAGATTTCTACCAAATGTGAGCGAGCATGATTAGGACCCCTGTCGCTGTTTACGATGGTATCATGATCCTTGCCGATCTTTTGCCGCTGCCGATCTCCACCTTTTCTGCCGAGCGACTCCAAGACCAGAGCCGTACCTGACGCCGTCTCTCTCTTCCTTCTCTTCCCCCTTCAATTGCCATCTGTTTCATCCTCGCCCATCGCAGACGAGATTTGGACCTCGAGTCTGGAACAGCCCCCCCCTCAGAGATGGCTCCAATCAGTGAGAAGCTGCCGTTGATGCAGGATGACGACGACGCTGCCCGTGGGAGCAACGCATCGCCGCCACCGGCTACGCGGTGCACGCGGTCTAGATGGATTGCTGTCCCCGCGCTGGCCCTCCTCGGCCTGTGCTGGACAAACAGCCTGCCCTCTTCCATCTCTGGTCATCAGGGCCCCGTCTCCCGGCCGGACCTCTCGCAGCAATGCCGCCAGGTCGATCCTCTCTTCCCGGCCAAGAGCTCCGCCTCGCTGGCTTCCATGGACGAGTTTCTTGGGTCGGCGCAGTTCCTCAACGCCAGCGCTGCCCGCATGTCCAACGCTATTCAGATCGCGACCCAGTCCTACGACAACATGGGACCGGTCGGCGATGACGAGCGCTGGGAGGTCTTCCCCCCCTTTGCCTCGTTCCTGGAGAAGACCTTCCCGCTCGTCCACAGCACCCTGGACCTTGAGAAGGTCAACTCTCACGGTCTGCTCTACACCTGGAAGGGCTCGGACGCGGCACTCAAGCCGACGGTCCTCATGGCCCACCAGGACGTCGTGCCTGTCGAGAGGTCCACCGTAGGGCAGTGGACACACCCACCTTTCAGCGGCGAATTCGACGGCAAGTGGGTCTGGGGACGTGGTGCTGCGGACGACAAGAACAGCGTGATTGGAATCCTGGAGGCTGTCGAGCAGCTCATCGACGCCGGCTTCGAGCCCAAGAGGACTGTCATCTTGTCTTTTGGCTTCGACGAGGAGATCTCGGGCTACCAGGGTGCCGGCAACCTGGCCAGGCGGCTCATTGACCTCTACGGCAGGGATGGCGCTGCTGTTATCGTGGACGAGGGCTCGGGTCTGGCCAAGCAGTGGGGTACCGTCTTCGCCCTCCCCGGTGTAGCTGAGAAGGGCTACATCGACGTGGATGTCGTCGTTCGGATGCCCGGCGGCCATTCGTCTATCCCGCCCAAGCACAACGGCATCGGTGTTACCGCCGAGCTGATCACCCTCATCGAGGAGAACCAGTACGAGCCCCGTCTCTACGATGAAAACCCGTACCTAGGCCTCCTCCAGTGCGGTGCGAAATACGCGCCAGAGTTTCCTCCCAAGGTAAAGAAGCAGCTGCGGAAGCGCGACAAGAAGGGCCTGGCGTCCTGCCACAAGCGGGACAAGCTCGCCCTGGAGGCGGCCAAGGAGGGCGACGCGGTCAAGTACCTCTTCACCACCTCGGTTGCCGCGGACCTCATCAGCGGCGGCGCAAAGGTCAACGCACTGCCCGAGCGCACCGTCCTCACCGTCAACCACAGGGTAAACGTCGGCGAGAAGGTCGCAGATGTCCAGGACCGCATCACGGCCATCGCAGCCCGGGTCGCCAAGAGGCACAACCTGACGCTCCATGCCTTCAGCGACGAGGCGGAGACACCGAGCTCCATCACCCTCAAGGTCGGCCACAGCCTGGAGCCCGCCCCCGTCTCGCCTACAGACATCCTGGGCAACGGCGACGCCACACCGTATTCAATCCTCTCCGGAAGCACTCGCGCCCTTTACGGCGAGGATATCGTAGTCTCCGCCGGCCTGATGACCGGCAACACTGATACCAAGTTCTACTGGGATCTTACGAAACACATCTTCCGGTTCAATCCTGGCTTCGACCCTGCACAGAACTTCATGGATGGCATCCACACCGTGGACGAGAAGATGAGCATGCAGGGCCACGTCTCTGGTGTCAAGTGGTACAGTCTTTTCTTGAGAAACATGGATGAGGCTGATCTGTGAGGGGATACTCTGACATAAGCAGGGTCCGGAACGGGTTGCACGAGATTCAAGATGTAGTGACGAGAGTCGCCTCAAGTGCTTCTAGAGGCCAATGCATTTCATATCAAGCAGACTGGACGTCTGTCCCGGGTGGACATCGCAACCTGGCCTGGACAATATACACCTTGGATGTTTCGTTATTCTGGGACGCTACGTGCACGCAGTTGGGAGGCCGTATTACCTTGGCTAGTTTTTTGCCTCACACTGCAGAGGACTGTGGCCAATGGCATTTGAGGTGATCTTCTGCAAACCGGGCTGGGTTATGTTCAGCAGTCCAGGAAGAAGTAAATTGTGATGTGCTGCGTTTGAACACGTTGTCTTGTCAAACCTCCTCTTCTTATGCCGACTTTTATCACTTTAGATGGCTAGGGCTACTTGGCGATTTGGTTCTGTTCCCCCAGCTGACGATTGGCCAACAAAGGAGTTCCACAGAACCGCGACAGGCTTTGTTCCTATGCTGTTGGCGGGTGGACAAAGAAACCCTGCAACACGCAGACGAGGAAGGTAGAGAATTTCTCACAAAATGCTGGGCGCATCCCGCGTTCTGCTTGGACCTTGTCCTTGACGTCAACACGGCGCGTAAACCCCTGACAGATCAGAGTTTCAAGATGCTCTTCAAGAAGAAGCTTGAGTACCAACTGATTATTCGCAGGCACACCAGCCTCATCCCTCAGTTCGGCGACTGCCCCTTCTCTATATGTTGCTTTGTCTACCTCAAGGGAAAGCAGGCGTTCAGCCCAAGGTGGGTTGACGGCCAAGAGCGCTCCAGATTCCGTCTCGACTTTCAGCTCCAGGAGCTGGACGACAGCCCCGAGGGCAAACACGCCACCACACCGCGCCTTGCCGAGGGGTTAGAGGGCCAGACTGTCATGTTCGGAATGTATTCGAAAGTGATGGCGGATGGGGGCTTGAGATTTGATCGCGACGGGCTGTATATCCTCCCCAAGATCGACAAGGGCACTTTTCGGATCCATGCCACGCTCTCCCGCGCCCACTTCAACCCCCTCCGGAGTTCTGAGTACGAAGTGCTTGCTGAGGCAGACAGCGAACCCTTCACTCGGGGCGATGAGGCGGAGCATAAACTTCCGGATGATTGGGAAATGTTTCAAGGCTGTGGGGGATTCAGATAGGCGGCGTATGTCAGGTGGAGGAACCCGTTGCATCTGAAAGCTGGGGCTTCAGGACAACCACGTGTGGACCCCGTCGAATATTACACATTAGTTACCTATTGCTGCAGATTTATAACATCTGCTTGGGTGTGGGATTTGTCTTCTCGCTTCGCACAGAAGACACAGCAAAGGCTTCATGGCGGCCCTTTTTTTTTTTTTTCTCACGAGGATCGCGTTCCAACTTGAAAACGGTTCACACTGAACCAACCACTCCTTATACGTCTTTATGCATTGAAAGGTAAAATGTGGGAGGAGAATATTGTGAAAGCCATAAATTAAATATTCCCACCTCTAGGGGGCGGTGTCCGATAAACTCAAGCGACGCTATGACTTATTGTGGAATATGTGAGGGTGCAATATGTACCCATTGTGAAGACTCCGGACGCCGTGCCAGGACAATGTAGTCCGTTTAACCTATACCCAAATGCGTCTAGCACAGCCCCGGACAAGACTCCTGAGGAGCGACAGGCCCACATGCAAAGAAACCCACATGCCCACCCATACTTTCAATGTCGGCAGGATGGATGAATGCCCACCTCACTCCTTGACCATCCAGAAGCAGCCACCAAACAGGCCCGCGGCGACAAGCGTCGTCAGGAAGCCGGCGCCGAGCCTGTCACCGGCAGTGATGGGCTTGAGCGTGCTGAGCGACTCGTCCGTCTTGTCCTGGCCGGCGTTGACATCGCCCTTGGAGGTGCCGCCGGAGAAGGCGGTGTAGGGCACGGGGACGTTCCAGTTCTTGACCTGGCTGTAGAAGATGGCGGACAGCGCGGCCATCTGCTGGCCGACGCCGTTCATGCCGTCCCACTTGGCGCCGTTGACCCAGTGCATGCCGCAGGCCGTCCCGCTGATGCCCTTGTACCCGTCGGCCGGGGTGGCGGTGCCGTCGCACTGCTGCGCCGCGCCGACGGCGCTGGCGGCCAGCAGGGGCCCGATGATGTCGTAGGTGTACTGCGCCATCTGCACGGTTCCGGCGAGCCAGCGCACCAGGTAGGCCTTGAAGGAGAGCGAGTCGGTCTTGCACTGGAAGGTGGGCTCGCAGGCGGGCTCGTACATGACCTGGTTCTGGAAGAACTGCTGCTTGGTGTGGTTGAGGATGCCGTCGACGCGCGTCTTCCACTCGGCCGAGCCGTTGGTGAAGTTGTACATGACGGCGCTGCCGTGCAGCCAGATGCCCGCGTTGTACGTCCACTGCACCTGGTCGATGTTGGTGCAGTTCTGGTGGTCGGCGTAGCCCGCGCCGTCGTAGATGTTGTAGTGCTCGTCGATGAAGCCGACGCCCTCCATCCACTCGTACACCCTGGTGGCCCAGTCGGCATAGGTCTGGTTGCCCGTGTATCGCGCCAGGCGCGCGCCGAGGTTGAAGAAGCAGCCGTTCGCGATGGAGTTCTTGTACGTGTAGCCGTTGTTGAAGGTGAAGATCTGCCATCGCAGCCCGCCGCCGCAGTCTGTCTCATCCCATCGTCCGACGTACTCGTTGAAGACGGCCTGCACCAGGGCGAGCCATTGAACCCCGCCCTCGGCGGTCTGGTTTGGGTTCAGGAAGTTCTGCTCGGCGGCGGACATGGCAGACAGCGCCCAGAAGCCTTGGCTACGGCAAGGTCAGCCCTGTGGTCTTGGAAGCCATTCGAGCAGGGGGGTATGGCGCGACTTGGCGTCCCCGTGTCTGTACGTACTCATCGTTTCCTTCCGACTTTGTCTGGTTGGCTGGCATGAAGTCATCGTCATCGCCTACCTGATGCTGCATGGCCTGGTATGTAACGTTGACATAGGTCTCGTCGCGTGTGTACGCCCAATAGTCCACCATTGTGCCGAACATGGCACCGGCCTCCCACCCTGCGTGGATTTTCCGCAGTCAGTCTGCTGGCCGGGAGGGGAGGGCGCGACAGAGACGGCAACATACAGTAGTACGGGTCTGGCAGGTTGCCCGGTACATCGCCCGTGCGGTTTCCTGTGTAGTACTTCATCAAGCCATAGGCTATGGTTGAGGCACCGTCCTTGATCGATTCTGCCATGGCATCAGCTCAACATGTCCCGGCAGCATCCGGACGAGGATAGGCGTGGGGGGGGGGGTGCGAGGTGCTGGCATACGTTCCGAGCTCCAGTCGATTTCGATGGCCAAGGCCATTGGCGCCATGGCACCTGCGAGCCATACCGAGGCCACAGACGAGAGCTTCATGGCCTCTGCCTCGAGTCACGCTCTGCTCAGAAGAGGCACTGGCACTCAGCGTCAAGACAGAACACAGCAGCGGGAACAATCAGCAGTGATAACAGACAGAGGGTGGGCAACGAGTGTCGACAAGATCGAAAAACCGGAGAAAGGGCAGCAAGAGGGGCCGCCGGAGGTTCAGCAGCGCGGGTAGGGCTGCATGCTTTTGACTGCACTCGCCCTTGGACGTGGGAAGAGCTGCCTCGTACGGAGAGGCAGAGGACGGGAAAGGGGCGCGAGGCGCAAGCTGATGTCGGTGGGTCTGCTGCTGCGTCGTGCCCCCATGGGTGGTGCAGTGCAAGTGGCCAAGGGGAACCCCCCGCCATGGATGCTTGACCCACGGCGGTGGGACCAGGGAAAAGCGACCGCAGCTCGGACTGCGTTGCCGTCGTATCGACATAGGCCGCAATAGATGCTGCCGTGGCACACACACTCTCTCCCCAGAGCGCTTACACGGCTGTGTGTGTGCAGCGAGGGCACGGAAGACGCTGCCGGGCGTCGTCAGCGCCTCACACCTTTCGAGACATGGCAGCGCAGCGCATGACGAGGCAACACTGAAGCGGGCACGAGAGGACGAGACGTCGAGAATGGGATGCCAAGCCACGTGAAAATTACCGCCAGGGGTTTGCCCAAATTGGGGAGCCCGGAAACGGCCCTGAACCCAGCAGGCAAGCAGGCAAGCAGAGGTCCTGTTCTCGCCTCAGGCTGGGGGTCCACACCTTAGTGCATCTGATCGACACGAAATGGTACATGCAATTTGGAGGGCTGTCTGCTTTGTTCTCCGCCGGCTGGCCGGCACTCTGACGCCGGTGTGCTGGCCATCTGGCGTATCCGTATATGCTAGCAACGTGGCTCACGGCTGTGTACGGCACTATGTACACACGTATGCCTGGACATCCATGTGATCAGCGGTTACCCCAGGTTTGCTGGACCAGTGAAGAAGCCTGCGTCTCCAGAGCACAAGTCTAGATCTCTTGCAATGCAACCGACTTTTTGTGAAACCCAAACCCACCTCCTAGAACTAGCAGCCGGGGATTATCAAATGTGCTCAAGGAAGATGCCAGCCTACAAGTCATCCACATATAAACACCCGTAACCTTGTAACTTGGTGTCTTGGACTTGACATCGCCTCGTCGCAGTCCTTTTTCCTCCTTCTTGCTGTGCGAAAGAGAAACAAGAAGCAAAAATATCAGGATCAGCGCGGATCCAAAACAGTGCCTCCTGACGGAATCGAACCGTCGATCTTCGCATTACGAGTGCGACGCCTTACCGCTTGGCCAAGAAGGCTAATCACAGAAGTTATAAATTGTACATGAACCTGGAATCTCCCTCAGAGGGACGGACATTGACTAGAGGACGCACCCAATGCTATTGTGAATACTAATTAAATCCTCTCTGTCTTCATACCAGCCAGGGTATCATTACCGGCGTTGCTCTGGAATCCTGGCTGAATCAACAGCCCCATCCACGGGTCTCAAGTGTAAACAGGATCTGGATACGTCGCTATGTGTGAGCTCATCCAATGCGAGAATTCCGGGCTCCAAGCTTCTTTGTGTTCTGATTACATTTGCCATGGTTGAAGCTCGCAGCCTACCAGTGGAAGTACTGTACTTGCACGCCTCGCCTAGATCACTTATCCTCCTGATCTCGTCAACCTCCTGGGAAGCTAAAATACGAGCCAACTCACTTTCCAACCGAGTAAGCAATGCGGGCATCATCCTATTTGCACGCAATGGCCACAACGCTGAGAGCACCCTGATGGATGGCTTTGACACGACACAAACATCGGGATACCCACACAGCCCAGAGGCTCCGAAAAAACTAGGCTGTTCTTCTGCGGCGCCAAAGAATCTCGCCCGGAGATTATGATGACCAGTAAACAGGAGTCTGATCTTTGCTGCTGGGCTTTTGCTTTTGTGAAACTAGGATCTGCTTGCCGTCCTGCGTCACGGCTGCTGTGACAATATCTGCACTCTTCTCATTCATCGATGTTCCAGAAAGCCCAGCATCCTTCAGTGTTATCAGAGAGAATTCACCTTCGCATATTTCAGTTACACTGGTGTTCTCCTGACAACCGTAGGGTTGGGTCCATTGGGCCTCGAGGCCTTGCCATCTGTATGCAACATCCCTCCGCTTGGGTCCAGTCAAAATGTCTGTCTGTGAAGGGTGAGACACACAAGCACAGCTGGCAAACCCGCTGAAATAGGGATCTCAGGCGTTAATGAGACTGCCTTTTGCTACAGCACGGATAATTATTACGTGCAGACAGTCCTTGCTGAAGAGAATTTCGTGGATAGTCTCATCTTCCAGAATGAGATCCGGGCTCAGCAAATTCGAGAACACTACCTGGGTAGGCATCTCATATTGAGGCCCGCCTTGAGTACACACAACACTTATGCGCCCTGGAACATCACTGAGAGTGGACTATCACCCATCTCTGCGCGATCGAATATGCTGAGCGTCGAAGAAGCCATGGGATCGAGCGGGCTCAACTTTGAATGCCATTATCTTGTCCTTGCTCCGGTAAGTTCCCTGCTTAGTATTTATATGAGATCACATAAAGAGACATTCCTGGTTTAAAAGAAATTCCGTGGCTATCAAACGGTATCTAGGTAGGTAGGTATACATGAATGAACCTTCTAAGAATTCGGACAACTCCAGTAAGTCAACCGATGCTCGCTACTTGTTTCGCTGGTGGCTTGCTCCTCTGAAATGAAAAACTTGACCACACTATCCAATTCCAATACATTTACTGGTGTAAACACGGAGATTCTAGAAACATCGACTGTCCGTACTGAGCGCCCATTACTCCACAATAAATCTCTTATATATTTAACCCGGAACATAATATCATACGGCCTCAATAAGGAGACGCTTAGAGACGTTAAGCAGATACAAACTGCTAAAAACCCCAACAGGACATGCTTTGGATCACTTAATTCACATACCGTACAAAACAAGCATAAGCATTCACCATTAGGTGCTGATTTCCCCTCATTCTTCGCACCTCCACCGCTTATTTGGCCCGGTTTTCTTTGAGTGACATCGATGTTTCCCGATATGTTCTAGAAGTAGAACTCGTTGGTAATGCTGCAGCCTCCCTATAGGTGTAGCTAAGCCTTAGGGCCAATGTCCTGACCACGGTTGGCCAGCACATCTCCAGCCGCCACCAACATGCAATGAGACTCGGTTTTGATACTAATGGGTATTTGGAGGAGCTCGGTAAGGTGGACCAATGGGTTCTGAGATGAGTTGCCCCTCGCTTTCTTGATGCGCTGGTCAGGATGGCATAATGTTGAAGCTAAGCCTCATCCAGGCCGGTCTGTGGGAAGGGAACACCGGTACATCATTGGGAAACGGAAGTGTCTATATATACGACTCTGCAGGCTCCTATGTATATAACGATCTGGACGTGGCCGATTGGCGGGGTTACTTTTGGTGCATTTAGGAAGCTGCTCTAATGTAGGGCTGTGGCGCAGTTCCTGTATTCCCTTATGCTGTTCATTTAAAATAGTCTATGAATGGGATCTTAATATATTATACTGTGTATACCTAGATGGTTTGAAAAATTCCACTAATTGGAGGCTAGATAATTCAGTGGAGCGGGTTGTAGACCGAGCTTGCGAGGGATGCAACCTGTATAGCGTTCTTAAACCAGTTCATTTACCCGAAAGTTATCTTAATATGAATTAGTTCATTAAGGATTCTTAAAGTTAAATTAGTTACTTAGTTTAAATATAAAGTAAGCCCCTATTAGAGCTATCATAATGCAAAATATAATAAATATAAAAATACTATATACTATATACTATATACTACAAATATTATATTTCCTTAAAAATATAAATAATACAAACAATAGAATTATAAATTATAATAAGTAAGATTTGTTTGTTTTAATTATTTCAAACTTAAATTAATAAATTTTATTTTATATTATTCAATCATTCAATTATTTAATTATTTCATTATTTAATTATTTAATTATTTAATTATTTAATTATTTAATTATTTAATTATTTAATTATTTAATTATTTAATTATTTAATTATTTAATTATTTAATTATTCAATTATTTAATTATTTAATGATTTAATTATTTAATCATTTAAATAATTTTCTATTTTTAAGACTTATTTTACTTTATAATACTTGAATTACTTAGTCTTAAATTAATAATTAATAAATTAAAACTTAAACAAGTATTTCTTTAAGATATATAAAATATTTTAATTTTGATTCTTTAAAATTAAAGAAATAAAGGTATAACTGGTGCATATAAGTCAACGATGTATATTGGCTATAGCTAATCTAAGTTTAATAAGGAAAGAAGAAGTTGAAGGAAAATCCTGCAAGTCTGGAATCCGCGCTCTTATATGCGGAATCCTAAGTGGGTCCAGAGGGAGCAGGACCGCGCCAATACCTAGGGTTCAACCTTATAATATTATCCCCCTCCTCTAAAACTAGTTACGTGATCGCCAACTAAATTGGATCGGATTGCGATCCAGGCGGGCTGCCGACCAGAATTAATCAGGGGCCTGCCTCCATCCTAATTTAACTAAAGGTAGCCTTTAACCTGATTTAATTAAAGGTCCCAAGTATTTAAACCCTTAAATTTCCTAGCTTTTATGCTTCTTCCCCTATTTTCCAATAATAATAGAATCAAACTAGTAAGTATCCTCCCTTTAATCAAAAGTTTGCAGTTTCCAGCCCTAACTTTAGAAGTCTATAATAATCCCCTTAGAAATCTATTTTTCAGCCTTATTTATAATACCTCCTAGTACAACTATAATTTACCTACCTAAACTATAGTAGTAGGTAAGTTTGTAATTTCCAACTATCTTTGCTTCGTTTCCTAACTTTTTAGGGTAAAAATAAGTATAAGTGCTTTTACTATATCTTTACTAGCACTAATTATAAGTCCTGCGCTAGTATAAGTAGTAAAGTTTATAATTCTTATTATCCTTACTTCTAGGCTAGGGTATATAACTTCTATACTGATTTAGTTGGATTCTACTAATAATATAGCAACCTTATAATACTATACCTACCTTATTATAAAGTATTAGGACTACTTTTATATATAGGAGGAGCTTTATGCTAACTAGATTTATAAGG
>NQMI01000021.1:219275-352822 GCA_002270565.1 Stenocarpella maydis | reverse complement strand
CCCCCCCCAAAAGAAAAGAAGGCTCCCAACCAGCCATGGCGGCGCCACTTGCGGCCCTTTTATTCTCTCTCGTGTCCTCTTGTCGGGCTGGGGACGGTACCTCACAGGCGGGTGCGCACAGCGCGCTACATGCATCCACCCAATCTCATCGCCCATGCCGCATCCTATCCTACTACTGGGCTACCTGGGGAGGTGACTCGTTCATGCGTAGTGATGCCATCCGGGGCGCCTTTAGGGACGTGTCTTGAGGGGGGCTGGCCTCATATCCTGCGGTATCAGGCCCGCGATCATGACAAAGGAGGTCTCGGCCTCGGACAGCACCGAGGTGGTGCTGAGGAGGTAGCCGTAGGCGAGGCGCACGATGAGGCCCATGTCCTCGGTGCCACAGTGGCCCAGGGACTCCATGACGCGCGGGGCGACTTTGCCGTAGCAGCCATCAAAAAAGTGCTCCCCGCGGCGCAGGACTTCTGGCGCGCGCGTGTCATAGACGTCCCGCCGCCGGTTGATTGGGGAGGAGAACTCGCGGCTCGTCGAGACACCTCGGCGGCATGGCCTTCTTGAGCTCCTGGAGGGCGTTGATTGTCTAGAGCGCACAGTGGGAGGAGAACATAGGCCAGGGCAAGAAAACAGCACACTGGGAATGATAGGTGGCTTCATTGGGGGGGGGTAGGGGTCTGGCATGAAAGGGCAGACAGAGCAGGGAAGAGGGCAAGAGGATCAGAGGAGGATGGCGTCACGCTAGACGCGGGCGTCGTGGTTTGCCCTCTCGTAACGGACCAGCGCTGTTCGATGGCCTGATTCTTCGTGCTCTGATTGCTTGCTTACCTTTGGCAGCCCGCCTATGGCGGATGTCTTGAGCAGAGCCTCGCGCAGGCGCCGCGCTATTCTCAGTTGTCGCGCGGTACCTGCGCCTCGGCCTGCGTTTAATGCGTCTGCCGCCACGGCGTGCCTGTAGACTGCCTGGACGTCCTCGGGCGTGTTCAGGAAGGCACAGCGTCGTGGCGACGACGGCGTACCACATGTCCTCGGGCATGCCTGGCTGGCCGCGCAGGGTGTCGACCAGGCGCGGGGTGAGGGCGGTGGGGTGACCTCCGGACATGGTGGTGATGAGTGCGGCGGCTCTGATGAATCCTTCCGGGACCTTCTCACAGGGGACCTTGACCAGGTGGGGGCGACTTTCCTTCCCCTTGGCATTTTGGGTGCTGTGCCGTACGGATGGAGTGTTACGGTCTAAGTAGCCTATCCAATGGTGTGTTCGTAGAAGCGCCCTCGGGCGCGGACATTCAAGCTTTGCCGGGCAATACCACCAATCCCTCCGCGACTACTATGTACACTACCTAGCCTTGCTTGGATCCGGAGGACGATGACGACGGGACGAGTGGACCTGGAGGCCAGATGTGACTCCGGTGAGCGCGAAGGAGAGGCGGAGGATAGGGCGGGAGGATTCGGGATGCTGTCGTCACGTCAGCGCAAACCCATGACGGACAGCATCACGGCCCCCAAATTCGGAGGTGGAGAACTGTCGCCCGTGTGATGGCCTGCCTGCATTGAATATTGCGGTGGGATTGCCGATCGAGAGTCATTCCTTGTTGGCTGGTTTGAATGTGACGGCGGGGGGGACACAAGATCCATGGTGCAGGAGTTCGAGGGCGAGGTGAGGTAGCAAGCAGGGACCGCCCCCACCGTCCATCCGTTGTTTTCTGTCGCTGTCAGTTTTGCGGCCCATGTGTGAGGCCTGTCTGATGGGTAGGCAATAAGTAAGCACCCAAACCAAACAAGCGACGGTGGAGGAGGTATAAGCACATCGACGGAGGGAATCAAGCATGCATGCATAGGCACGAGTCGATGCATGGGACCACGGAAGAGCAGCATTGGGGGCCCAAAGCCGCATATCGGAGTCTTTGTTGCCGAGCCGGGGTTTTGGCTGCGCGAGCGTGTGTGTGGGGTAGGTTACCTACGTAAGTAGTGTACTATGTAGGGTGCGTGTGTGCAGCGCGCCAGGGCGGCAGGGCGTCTCTTCTCGCTCCCCCACCCAATGGCGGGAGGACCCAAAAATAGTGGGCCACTGCCGACAGTGGGCACGAGGCACTGCCAGGCCAGGCGCCGCCGAGGGGGGCTATGCTTTCCGGTGCGGCGAGGTGCTTGCTTCAAGCAGTAGGGCTGTGTGAAACCACCAGCCTAGCACTCCGTTTGGTGGGGGGGGGGGGGGTTTTCATCTTTCTCACCTCTGCCTCTTGCTGCTCCTCCTTCGCGCAAAGCCCCAGGACCGACCGCACCGAACTGCACCCAACCCGACCTGCATGCAGACACGTGTCGTACCTGCCTGGGTTTATTGACCATCACCTGGTTTTGTATTGCCCTCTTGACCCCTGTCTGTTGTCGTTGCCCGCCTCCCGGAGGCCCTCATTGGAGAAGAGAATTTCGGTCTCGAGATACACTCACCCACTCACCCACTCACCCACACACTCTGTCTCTTTCCCCCTCGGGTCGGGCGGCATTCTATTTTGAGCAGCTTCTACCCGAGGACGAGGGCAGGCACGGGCTCACCACGAGGACGAGAGAAAAGGGGCAGCGGGCAGCAGACCAATGAAGGGGCCTGGCTGGCTCGACAACCGAGACTCGGCACGCACAGTAGCCAGGCAGTCATGTCCTTGACCTCGCGCATCTCGCCTACCGGTGCCCCTGCCGAGGATCCCGAGGACTTCTTCGGCTCATCGCTTGGGGTCATCTTCCCAGACGATGTTATGAATCAACGTGCGTGTTCCGGCCTGTGATGTGAAATCAAGATGCTCGTGGCCCCGGGAGGGCAGGCTGCCAGGCTGGGTTGGTTGCTTGCTTGTTGGGCGGCATTACTTATACCGTGTGCTGTATGCAATACTTGCTGCCTGCTTTCTGCTGCTATCTGCAACGGCCCGCCTGTTGGCCGCGACACCAACCCGCCCTGCCGCCAAGAACATGCAGGCCCTGTGCATGGCTCACTGGCTCAGCAGAGAGACACGACATGTTGTTGCTAACGCCTCGCAGATGGTGATGCCGACCATGGCCTCCTGTACGAGTCGCCTCACCTCCCCAAGCCACTCCACATCAGTCTGGCAGATCCAAATGGCGAGGACGACCGCCGCCTCTTCAGCCATTACCTTTGGAATGCGTCGCTACTGCTGGCTGAATTCATCGAGTCGGGCTCCCTCGGCCTAGGCGGCGGCAACGGCGGCGTGACAAGTCCCCTGGGCCCCCCGCTGTCCACCTTTAGCGCCCGCGGCCTCTCCGTCCTGGAGCTCGGCGCGGGGACCGCCCTCCCGTCCCTCCTGGCCGCCCTGCTCGGCGCGTCCCGCGTCGTCATCACAGACTACCCGGCCCCCGTCGTCATCTCCAACCTCACCGCCAACGCCGCGCGCAACCTCCGCCCCGAGCACTCGCCCACGGGCGCCGTCGCCCCGGACGTCGAGGTCGCCGGCCACGTGTGGGGCGACCTCGGGGGGGACGGGGCGGACGCCCCCCTCGCCGCGCGCAACCGCCGCGCCTTCGACAGGGTCCTCGTGTGCGACTGCCTGTGGATGCCGTGGGAGCACGAGAACCTGTTGAGGTCGATCGAGTGGTTCCTGGGCGGCGGGCCGGGGGCGAGGTGCTGGGTCGTCGCGGGCTTCCACACAGGGCGGGAGAAGATGAGGGGTTTCTTTGACAAGGGGCGGCTGGCGGGGCTGGGGCTCGAGGCCGAGAGCATCTGGGAAAGGGACTGTGACGGCGAGGAGAGGGACTGGGTCCTGGACAGGGGCATCGAGGACCCCGTCGGCAGGAAGAGGTGGCTTGTCTTTGCGGTGCTGAAGAGGATCGCGCCCTGACAGGCGCCTGGTCCTTTGGGGGGAACAAGGACAGTATCATAGCAGGCGTGCTGGCGACGACCACGGTCCTTGTGAGTCGCCGAGGCTCGGCATAGGGGACCGGGTACCCATATGCCTTGGGGATGCTTCGAGTGGGCATGAGAACTCATATCCAGGCAGATGACCTGCATACGCCGGGACACCGAGCATGTATGAGCCCCACATGACCCAGCAGACACAGTCGCCGCTTAGCAAAAAAAACATGGCCTCCAAAAACCGTAGCAGCGGGACAGTGGTGTATATGTTGTACAAGGATGTGACGCCGGAAATAAGTGGTATGTGTGCGTGTGTTTGGGGGTGGCCACCTGGTAGGCCGACCGTACAGCGTATGAAATCCAAAGAGAAGCCTCATATGTCCAGCAGCTCCTCTGCCTTGAGAGCTTTTCGTGCCCGGTATAACTCTCCCGCCTGGTTACCGATGATCCTCCTACTTAGTCGGTGATAGCCGATGGGATGCTGATGGGATGCTACTTGCATCGGTATTCCAGCGCCGCTGCGGAGAAGGTGGCTATGAGATATAGCGCGGTGCTAGTCACCCTGGAAATCCCTGAAAACTAAGTATGCTGGCTGTTGCCGCGACGCGCCCGTGTTCGTGCACATGCCTTGATATTTGATCTTAATTAGATCTTGGTGGGTGTTGAAACTCATTCTCAGCCGGTGATCTCGATCTAGCTCGCTTTGACTCTTATTTATACGAGCTACATTCGGCACTTTCTCAGGGCGCCTCCGGACGCTTCTCTTCAGGTCACGAGACGCTTCTTTCCCTCATCTCAGAGTCAGCACCTGTAGCCTGTCTCGTGCCACCGAGGCCAATACCCTCATTTGTTGAGTTCTTCTGATCATTCAGCATCCCATCATCACATAGTAATTTTAATCCTACAATTTTGGTCTAGAACCCTCCGGTATTACGAGATGGACTGCCATCGGGTGAAACAAGGTCCCATTTCCGAGGGCTCTCATAGACCAAGTCGCACCATCTACAATCAACCGGTCGAGATCCTCACCGTGGATTCCTGTTGCTCAAGGGGGAAAGGTACCGGCTGTTGGAACAGGAATCACCCGGGGGTCGCCGAGATCACATTCTCCACGGAGTCTCAGCATAGCTATGTGAGGCTTGAAATCGGTTTGGAACATACGTTGGCAAGTTTGTGGGGATTCTCAGGATTGCGCCAGCTCTTAGAGTGCATAATATCGTAATCCAACCCAAGACCACTCGTAATCATTGATTTCCAGTCCGTCTACTATACCATCGTCACCGCGCAAAAGCCATGGCACTTTATATGGCCTAGCAGCCAGTACCAAGTTGGGAGCAAGTACGCTACACCCAGAGCCGTCGAGCAGTATGGATCACGTATGAAAGACCCTCACCGTCTCATCAACTGGTCATAGAGTTGCTGGTTTACCAGTCCCTTGGGCATCTTTCCACAGATGATGAAACGTCAGATGCGATCTACGGTTGTTTGTTACATCGGACACATGTTCCCTCAAAGACCGGAACTCGATGGGGGGACAACCAAGAGTATCTGGAATCCCGGCGGGCGCGGGGGGGGGTGGACTATCGAGGCGACGGAGAGGTGCCTCAGTTGGGTCACTGAGAGGCCGCTTGCTGGTGTTACAGTACGGGTATGAAAGGACTATGGGGAGATGAGGTAGCCGGCAAGGCTTTGGGCCCGGTAAGTGTTCCACAATCGCAAACGCGGAATGCGCGCCCTTCGATTCATCCTAGCGTTTTTGTACATCATCATATTACAGTCGGCAATCACAGCGCCAGGCCGAACTCAACCACCAGTCTCAACCGTGGGGCCCTTCTCATCCATCTTGGCGATGAGGTCCCAGCTCACGCGCAGGTTCTCCGCCGAGCTGAGCCTGCTCGCGATTTCGGTCTCGTGCCTCTCCGCAACCAGCCTCCGCAGGGCTGTCGCCAGGAAGCCGGCCACCACATCGACGGACCACTCCTCCGGGATCAGCTCCAGCACGTCCATGACGTCGAACCATCTGTTGAACCGCTCCAGCAGCGCGCCCGTCTGCTCGACCCTGTCGCTGACGTCCTCGATGGCGAGGAACTCGCCGAGCAGGGCGCGGAACAGGTCCGCCTGCGTCTCTTCGTCTTCACTGGGGAGGGACTCCCGCCGCCCGGACTGCGGGGTGTAGATGCTCGCGCCGCCGTACAGGCAGTACGACACGGCCGTGTCGTAGTCCCCCAGCCGGTGCACGAGGAGCCGGAGGGCCTCTTCGTGCTTGCGCTCCCGCCCGTCGAGGATGATTGCTTCCGGGACCAGCAGCTGCTCTTCTGCCTTCTCGGCAGGTAGGGCCTTGCTGATCCTCGAGCCGATGGACTTGAAATCGTACTCGTGCGTCTCGCCTAGCAGCTGTAGCAGGCGTAGCCGACTGTCCCAGGCTTCGTCATCAGGCGGTGCATTATCTTTCAGGAACTGCCTGTAAGTCGGCTTCGGCGCCCTCAGGGCCCGATACGCTTCATATGTGGAGGCTATGGCCTCGCGGGCCTGGGGTGATGACTGAAGTTCGGTGATGACGACATCGAGGTAGTATGTGATGAGCTCATTCACGTACTTGGTGTGCCCTTTCCCAAACACCAGGTGCTCGAGGTAATATTTCACGGCATCAGGTGCTTGCTCGCGCAGGATGCCGACGACATGCGCTGGCTCAAACTTGGGGGCGCGGCCCTTGTCTGCAAAGACCTGCACACCAAGCTTCGGGTTGCGATTCGCAAGCCACACTCCATACTCTTGCACGAGAGCTTGGCTGCTGATTTTGGAAAGATATTCGCGCACACGCATCTCACCATCTCGGAACTCGTCGCCGTTGTCTTGCTCGCCTTCGATGATGCGCCTCCACGTTGCCAAGACGTCTGCTGACATCTTGCGACTCTGATATAGCCTGCTCAACACGAAGAGACGGTTGTAATGCTCGAGCAGGTCCACAGCCCGGTCAAAACAGTCAACGCCCTTGTCCACCAGCTCGTAGAGCTCCGACCGAACACTGCCATTCCTGCCGATGCCCCTCGGGGAGTCCTTGTCAAGCTCCAACAGAACCACAAGTAGCGCAGCGTCCACGGTCCTGAACACTTCACCCGCGTTGGCTGTACTTGCCATGCCTTTCTTGCGCCGGACGCCCCAGAGGTATGATTTGACAAATAGGAGGGTCCTCTGCCCTAGACTGTCCAAGTTCTGGCCCAGCTGACTGAACTTCTCAGAGGCCATGTACCTCTCAACGCTTGCTTTGACACCGCCAAATATCCAGATGCCCTTCCTCGTCTCGATTATCTCGTTGCGCAGGCCTGGGATCAGGCCCAGAACCACTCTTGGGTCCAAGCTCGAGTCTAGGAGGACCTCCTCCATAGCCTTAAGCTCAGGCGGGAAAGGTATCTCCCCCGAGTGCAGGAAGCTTGTGAACAGAAGCACGCTTGCCCTCTGTTTGATATAACTGAACGTCATGAACTCGAGTTCGGTTCTGGCATCTCTCCCCCTGATTGTTGCCAGGATCGAAAACAGCTCACGGCGTTCTTCCGTGGTATGCGGTGCTTCATGGGCCTCCATGGCTGAGCACACAATCTTCGCATCGAGCTGCAGGAGTAATGGGTTCCTGACCGCCCACCATATGCGATTACCAGACCACACCGCGAGGCGGGAGGTTGTCCTGGCAAATCGCTTGGCAAAGCCTTGCTCTTCTGCGTTCCTCGTGGCTTCCCAGCCTTCAGGTAACGGAGACTCGTCGTCATCCCTTTCGAATAGTCCCCTCTCTTTAGAGACTCTCTCCATCGAGAGGGCGGTCCGAGAGTCCAAGCTTCTGAGTGACATTGCCGATGACTCAAGCTGACTGCCAGAGAACGGGGAGAACTTCTTTTGGCAAAGCTTGTCCACTACTTCTTGGAGATTAGACTCCTCTGTCCCCCTGAGCGACTTGATACCAAGTGGAGGCGTCTTGGCATCGTTTGGGGATCTGGAGGGCTCGGTAGGAGGTACCTCCAGCCAATACTTGATATGTGCTTCCTCACCAACGTTCAAGTCCCAGCGCTGTATCTCAAGGCCGTTGTGCAGTCCATCCTCAAACTCCTTGGTCATTGACGCAAGGACATATCCCTCTTCTTCTTCGCCCATGGATGGCCGCGGAGATGACAAGTCCGCAACTCCACCATCGACAACTATCTCCTTGGGATATCTGTCGAATTCCAGAGTGGGCCTCGTAGGGTCACCATCAAGATTAACAAAGATGCCGATGCCAGGATCATGAGGCCCAGTGCCTGTCACCAGAAGGAATTCTTCTGATGTGGGTGATACGATATGTGCCTTGAGGATCACCGGAGCCGCAGAGGGCGGCTTGGTAGCTAGCGCCGCGCCGCTTGGAGGGCTGGGCAGCGACTTGTCCTTCGAGGCCGGGTCCTGGGCGGATTGCTTATCGGGGCTTCCTGATCGTTGGGGAGTGTCGGATCCTTGATGGTCCGAGTCGTAACCTTCGGCGTTGTTCTGCCTCTTGATTGCCTGTGACATGAAGTTCCCCAGACTGGTGCTCCGCCCATGGCCGTGGCCGTCATTGGCACCCGAGCTTGAAGGTCTGTTCTGGGCCGAAGAAGCGCTGCGCAGGATACCAACCTCGGAGTTTCCAGCAATGTTCTGAGCCTGGCCCATATTCGGCTGTGAATCGTCAAGGGAGGAGATGGCCATCAGTGGGATTTTGAGCTGGCGGGTTACATCCAAGAGAGCGTAATTCCTCGAATCGGCCACGCATGCTATCGAGTCTCTCCGGACCGATATCGTGCTGCCAGCGAAGTCGATTTGCTTCGCCGATGTCAGCACACACGTGCAAGCTTCATCCAGACATTTTCGATTCTCGGGATCTCACCTTGAACACCCTGGCGTCCTCACCCACCCGGACGACCTGGATCTTGCGGGCAAGAGACAGCAAGACGGTCTCCCCGCTGGGGCGCCCATCATCATGGTCATCATCGCCCTCTGCGATGTTCAGATCCAAGCCTCCAATCCAGTAGCAGTTCTTGACCCGCACTGTTCCGAAGACAGGGCTGAGCTCCGGCAGGGAGTAGAACGTGACGGTGTTATTGCATAGCACGCATGCCTTCTGGACCCTGGACAGCAAGAGGATCTGCTGCACCCCGGGCCTGGCATTGCCGGCAACTGAGCTCTCGATATATGTCGGACGCAACCTCGAGGCAAGGATGAAGACTGGCTGTCCGGTCTTGTCGGCGGGGTCAGGCGGGATCTGGACGAAGTGGAGGAGTTCCGAGGCAGAGGTGCCTATGTAGAGGTTGCCGCCTGAAAAGCAGTAACAGTCAGCATGAGCCAATGGCTAGACCAGAGATATCCGGACAGTCATACCAAGATATTCGACAAAGTTGATCCTGACGTCGTCGTTGTCCCCGTCCTCGGATAAGGGCACATGCTCGAGCAGCGTGCGCAACACGAAGGGCCCAGTCGCCGGATGCCGCTGTGCGCCGGGGCTGGATTCTGCTTTGTCGTGGCCCGCTCGGCCGTCGAAGCCCATTTCCAGGCCGCTCATGTCATCGCAGGCACTCTGTAACCATTATAAGGCCGGTGACAATAGGCACGAAGCTCTGGGGTCAAGGGTCGCGGCGCGGTCGGTCGGGCTGATGGGTCATGCAATGCGAGGTGGGCTGGCAGGGCGAGCTCCCGATGGGCTGTGTGGCACCGTTGCCTGCCCGCCAGAAGCTTGGCTCGGCCTGCAGATACTACATAGTGTACCGAGTACACAGTGCCTTGTCTCCCTGGAAAAGAGGAGGACCCCTGTGACGTTCCCCGGATCGGCCGCTGCCACGTTCCTCTGCGGCTTACGCTCCGCACTTGAGTAGATGCCTAGTATTCTGAACCGACCTGAAATAACACATCACCCTCAACCTGCATCCAACAACGGTGCCCCAGCCCCTCCTGTGACCCCCACGCTTGCCATGAGCTCCAGCTCTTGCGCCGCTGACCTCTCCCTCGTCTGATGCATGCTTGCAGCACAACAACAATGGCCGAGCCGACGAACGACCAACCTCCCTTGGGGCCCGGGGCTGCCCCGGCCGACTCCACGAACAAGTTTCAGGCCGCCATCTCGGCATGGAGGAGTACGTGCTGCTCACCAAGCCTTCCTCAGACACCAGCCCGTGCGTAGCTGACGGGTTTGTGCTCTAGATATCGACATGACCACCCTGGTCTCCGGCCTCGACAACACGGCGTCCGAGATTGTGACGTACCAACGGGATTCAACTGTGCAGAGGAAGGATCTGGCTCAGAAGACCAAAGACTTCAGGAAGCTGGATGATGCCACCAAGCTGTCGGAGATAAAGGGGCTCCTGAAAGGTGCCGGAACCGCCGTGCCGCCGTTGTGGGCCTGATTCTGACGTGTTGGCAGCCTACCAAACATTCATCGACCTGTTGACGAACCACTCCAAGTCGGTCAACTCGGCATTTCTCCAAGCCTACACCTCGCTCTCCGATGCACCGGATCCGTACCCACTACTCGAAGCCGCTGTCGACTCGATGCTTGTGTCCGAGGAGACGCTCCCGAAAGTCACGGAAGAGAACCAGCGTCTGCAGGGCTCAGTGGCGGAGCTCACGTCACAGCTGGAAGACACTGAATCGAGGTTACAGTCGGAAAGGGAGGCCCGGAGACAGCTAGAGGATACCCTGGAAAGCAGGGTGAAGGAGGTGGAGTCGTCCTGGATCGCGGTGCTGGACGAGAAGAAGGACAACTGGGCGGCCAAGGAGAAGACACTGGAAGACAAGGTCGAGAACCAGGAGCGCCTGCTGAACGAGGTCAAGGCCAGCTACGAAGTCAACCAGCGCCTCGGGAAGTCTGAGGATGACGAGGACGTGCCCAGAGGCCATGTAACGAGCGCCGAGCTCGAGATGGTCCAGTCGGACCTGGAACGAACGAGCATGAGATTAGCCGAGGTCGAGGCGCGGAACGAGCAAATGCGACTCGAGCTTGCGCAGGCCAAGTCACAGGTGCCTAGCCAACAAGCCACATCTCTGGAGGACGATCCTGGTTACATGCGCGTGAGATCCGAAAACTCATCTCTGATACGGAAACTGGACGCCTCGAGGGTAGAAAAGGAGTCCCTCAGGCGAGACCTTGATGCGAAGCTGCGCGCGCTAGAAAGGGAGGTGAGCTCGTTAAGGGAAGACCGGGACGCGTTGAAGGCGAAGGTACAGAAATGGGTCGATTACGACGATATCAAGCAGGAACTGGAAGTACTCAAGAGCATCGAGTTTTCGACCGGCGATGATGATGAGACCAAGGATCGTATAGATGACCACAACGGGGAGGCGGCGAAAGCCAAGGGGGATACCCTGGAGCAGCTCCTCCTGGCACGGAACAAGAAGCTGAGTGAGGAGCTGACGATACTACGGGTCTCTCACCAGGACCTCCAGAGCAGGCTGTCGGAGCTGTCGGAAGAGATGTCCCGGACCAACGCGGAGCTCGAGAAGTCCCAGAACCTGAACGAGAAGCTGGAGAACGATCTTGCGACCATCCAGTCGGAGCATGCCAATGCCTTCCCGTCAGGGGCGTCGGTGGCGGGCACGTACGTGAGCAGATACGCGCCGTCCATGGCACCGGGACGCAGGGGTGGGGGAGGCCGTACGTCACCCACGTCCTCTATTATTAGCGGCTTCCACCCGCGAGACTCGGGCGGCGAGCCGGTGGGCGGGGGCTCAGGGATCCTGCCCATGATCACGGCGCAGAGGGACCGCTTCAAGAAGCGCAACGCCCAGCTGGAACAAGAACTTTCAGAAACACACCGCAGCGTCTCCCAGCTCAGGCAGGAGATCGCCGCGCTCCAGAAGGACAACCTGAATCTCTACGAGAAGACTCGCTACGTGTCGTCGTACAACCGCAGCAGCAACAACAGCGCCGCTGCGGTGACCTCATCCTCGTCATACGCCAATAACCCCAACCCCTCAACGGTGACTATCGGAGGGGGCGGCGGCGGGTCGGGCGGGATGGACCGGTACCGCGTGGCTTATGAGTCCAACATTAGCCCGTTCGCGGCGTTCCGCGGGAGGGAGTCGGCGCGCGCGTACAAGCGCATGAGCTTCCCGGAGAGGATGGTCTACTCGGTGACGAGGATGGTGTTGGCATCCAGGACGAGCCGAAACCTGTTCGCGGCGTACTGTGTCGCGCTGCACCTGTTGGTGTTCTTCTCGCTGTATTATATGGGATCATCGGACGTGGACCAGCAGGCCACCAACTTTGGACAGACGGCCGCCGCCGCGGCGCTCGCGGCCGGTGGAAGTGGCGGCGGGAGTATTGCTGGGGCTGGTGGGACGGGGCATGGGAACTGGAAGGAGGGTGCTTTCGATGGTAAGCCGTGAGAGAGGGAGAGAGATCAGTTGCAGGAGAATATCAGCATCCGGGGAGGGTTTTGTCATAATTGTCCTGCTGTGCGGGCCCAGAGGCGCGGTAGACAACTATAGGAATCGGATGCATATTGAATGTCTGCGCTGCACGCGACTAGGGGTATGGTGGTGATGTTATATTCAGGAGGACATGTGCTATTCATCCAGAATAATCTATAAACAGAATCTTAACACCACACGCCCAGACGGTTTGCCAGAATTCAGCCTCTAATTAGTTAGTAATAATACATTAATTAATCTGTTAGGAAACCCTAACCCCAGAGGGGCCTAGGGGCCGTAGGAAGGAGAGCCCTCCCCCTAGGTATATAGAGGTCCATCCTCTGGGTCCATCCCCTAGGTATATATGGAGGGCCCTACTGGGTGGCGTGGAGGGGGTTCGCTAGAGGAGTGAGTGATGAGAGCGAACCCTCTCCACGTCTATTTCTATCCCGAGCCCTAAATACTCAGACGAATAGCTACTAGGGCACCGACAGGGGCTTTTCACCTGGTATATGTCTGAGAGTCTGCATTCTTGAGGATGTGGGGAAAGTGGGTGTGATTGGATGGTGAGTGGTTTGGAGGCTTGCCTGGAACCCACAGCGGTTCCTCGGTAAACCGAACTATGTGACTCACTCAAAGAAAAATTTCTGCTTCTCAACCCTCATACTTAGAAATCCAATTATTCCACCCCCCAACAGCTATGTAGCTCAGGGGAAGAGTGAGTTGACTTGCAATCAAGAAAATTATCAGCAACATTGAGCTAACAAACATAACAGGCGCCGGGCTCATAACCCGGAGGTCGCTGGATCGAAACCAGTCATAGCTACAACACAGTACTTTTTTGTCCTTTTTTGGTCTCTCACTTTCTGTTTCCTTTTTCGTTATTACTCTCCCTTCAAATCCACAAGAGGCTGCAGCCATTCCTGAATGACTGTTGGTGTGACTGCCTTTTATTCCCCACCCATGCTGTTAAGATATGGTCTGCGGCTCACTCCTGTCCTGCTGGCCTCGTATCAAGCTGCAACTACTCCCAGAGCCATCACCACTCTTCTCCACTTCCTATGAATACCATAATTCCCTTGACTCATGCCGAGGACCTCAGACCACCCTGCTCGACAGTGCCTGTAATGAGGCATACTTTGCTTCTGCGCCTGGGCAGAAGGACATGTAGGCTGAACATTGATACCGGCAATTTCTTAACCAAGAGAGTTTTGCTGTATAATCCTATCATGCATGATAAGTCCCTCTGCTGTGGTGGGATCCAGTCTGATATAGCTTACCCTACTTAGATAAGCATTCTAATCGCCCATGCCAGATGCTGATCTGCCCTTCAAACTCCCAGGACAGGACCCCTCCACTCTTATGATGGGAAACACTCATTCTTATTCGGTAGCCATGAATTAATTTTACTAGTAGTTTCTATCGGTGATCTCTTGTATTCATAGTTACTTCTTCTTTCGAGCTTTCCCCACTGCCATTTGAGAAGCATGTGACTGTAGCTGTCTTACCAGGATAAAATTTCATTCTGAGACCAATGAAGCTGATTACCAGCTCTTGGGGACATAGTTTTAGATAAATATACCCTTATTTGGTAATCCTACAATTGGCTGGCACAAAATTTGAGGTTGGTAGGCATGGAAAATCTTGTATGGAAGATTCGCTTGGCCGTCTTTTCTTCTTTTGTTATCCCGATTGCCCCCCAAACCTTGCTCTCTGTTCTCAACTGAAGGCAAAAACAGGATGAAGAAATATGGGGCCAGAAAACATCAGTGGTCTTTAATACTTGGGGGTGAGCCCCCATTGTTCCTGGAGCCGTGGATGTGCTTGTCATACAAGAAATCGGGTGTGCTTCACTAAACCCAATACTCCATGGCCTCCGCAGGCTCAAGGGAGGGTACCGACTCGTTCCTGAGGAGCCGCAATTTAATTGTCAGCCGGGCGAGGGTTCTCCCACAAAGCGTGCCCAGGGATAAGCGCTGACGGGAGTAACCCGAAGTAAGTATATGTAGCTGTGCAATGAGAATTATTGGTGCTAATGAAAGGAGATGAAACAGGCCGTAATGACTGCGGATCTAAGCCATATATACCCCCCAGAGTGGGCAATCATGTAGTGGCAGGGGCTGGTGCAGTTACAGGAGCCGACAGAAGCGCTTGCGAGGAACAGCTCTCAACTGTGACACCCTGGAGGTCCCTCTGAGACGAAAGACAAGGTCTTTCTGGGGGGACAGGGGGCGAGGGCGGTACATCTCTTCTCTTGCCCCAGACCAATGTATTATCTAACATTTACAAATCGAGTATGGGGGCGATGGAAGCGAAAATCTGCTACGAAACTCTTGCACGGCCGTGAGCGCCCCTTACAAGCTTAGGGTACTCCCGTCTGCGCTTAATTATATATACCTGTACCATATGTTACAGTATCTCATCCGAGTGAAGGCTTTAATTGCTGTGACCCATTTCAAGAGGAGAAACGATTAAAAAAAAAAACCAATGGGTAATTTATGGATTAGTTGTATCTAAACCTTGAAGTGGTCTGCTGACCCACTCAGGCATACATGTTCAGTAGAGCCATGATCCCGTTTCATGACCACACAGCCTGTATAAGTTGTATGTGACTCATACAGCCTCCAAAGGGAGGGCAAAACAAACAGAAAAATTGAATTACGATGTCATCAAATATGTTATACCAAGGCTGCAACAAGCTAGAGGTATTGCCCAGCAGGTCATTCAGGAACAGCCACAACACAGCATCGCGACCACGTCAACTACCGTAAGTGCTCTCAGTAGATACAACTTAGCCAGTAGTTACCAAATATGCCTAGATGCATGAAAATCATATCAGGGGTAAGAGGGGGAAGCATCAAAATACAGCCTCGCTCGTGGGAGCCATCCTGCCGCGGCAGAAACTGAGCTTGGCCTCTGATGGCCGACTTCGAAAGCCCAGTACCCAATCGCGCGCTGCCTTTGATACCACGGCCACCCCAGAAGAATTTACAAGACAATCTTGCCGAGGAAGATAAGGAAAAGCAACAGAAATCCAACGGTGACTACTATGGCACCAGGAAAGTCCAACTATGCATCGAGGATCTCTTGAAACCCTGGATTCAAGCACAAAGATTGTTGTTCAGCCGCACCGAGTGCACACCTCAGTAGACCCCCAAAAGCCTCGAACAAAGCATGATTGGTGCTTCAAACATGCCCATTGAAGGCCCAGTCCCTCAATTTCAAACCCCGAGTCCACCCTTCGCTGCGTTGGCAAGTTATAAACATGGAAGAACAGAACGATGACGAGGGTGGCAACCAGAGCCTTGGGCTAGGCATTGAAGCCATTTGACATGAGTAGGCTGTGGATCTGCTCGATGTCAATGGTTTTATACATGGCGTGGTAAAGTGTACAAGGTGAAAAGTAATTCGTCGCCTTCATTTGGCTCGGCCTGGTCTTGACCTCGGTAAGAGTTCTGTGCTCACATGAGCATATAACATCGATGGCGGCACTACGAAACATCCTCATGTGTTGTCCAAGCAGTTTTCAGAAAGTGCTGAGGATTACACTGGCTCCTGTGAGCCACAGCTGGACACGTTCCACCGTAAACCCCGAGGCACCTAATTCAGTCGGTTGAGTCACCAGTTCCCAAGTCCGGCCATCAATTGAAACGGTTGTCATTTTTGTGTTTTGTGTTAGGCCGAAGATACTATTTGGAGATCACTGTCCTGAAATAGTTCTGCATTACGGCGCTCATTATTATGCATGGTTCTCTCAGCTGTCAACTAGCGGCTGCCAGGACCCGCGGCGTCTCGCGGCGATGTTCTATCTGAGACGGGGCTCAGCCTTACCAAACAAGGCGCCGACCGCTGTATCCCACCCTGTACTGAGTCGGACAGCCCAGGCAGGATTGTTTCGAGCAAAGAAACATCATGCGTGCCATTACTCACATGCCGTCATGATGGGTCCGGGCTTGGTCAAGAGCAGAAACCCGCCGTTTGATAGCCGGCAGCTATCTTACCCGTGAGAGAACCGGGCCCAGCAGTGGGGCACGAGCCAGCCCGTGTGGGCGCTCATTATTAGCACGATTACACGAGTCCGGATATAGAATTATCTTCGTAGGCGAGCGGGCGAGGTGCACGACCAGACCCCACACGTGGCATCCGATGGCGCAATGTCGAGCTGATGAGCATTTTTGTGGGTTGAGCCCATCGCAATTGAGGTCGGCTGCGGTGCCGATCCTACCTCATTTGATGCGACGTCGAGAAGGGGTAAAGAGCCTTCCTCCGTCTTGAAATGAATAGGCCTACTGGTTATCGCCGTGTCCCATCGTATCTGCTCGTCAATCCCCCCGACTCGGATTGGGGGCGCGTCGTTTTTTTTTTGGTTTTTTGGGGGGGGGGTTCAGACCTATTGTGTCGAGTCAGTCCCGGGCAAGCAGCAGATGTCGACGACGAGACCTTTGGCTCGGCTGGTGGAGCCAAGTCAGGGACGATGCCAAGGGTTCGTCCAGGAACAAGGACGGCCGGAGGGGAGAAATGGTGGCGGCGACAGCAGCTGGTTGGCTTGCTGGCAAGGCTGAACGTATTGCCTTGTGTGGAGCTGGGAGGGGCAAACCGCCAGCCTCGTGGTGGTGGTGATGGTGATGATGATAACCGCTCCACTCGCCCGGAAGCAGCGCTGCCCGTGATTAACCGAGGTCGTCTGCCGCGTCGATCGGCACGTCGCGCGTGTGCAGGGCGATGCAGGTGAAGATGAAGAGCGGCATTGCCAGGTGCTGGTGGCAGGAACAGGGGGGTTCGAGCTGGGTTGACGACGATGATGATTTCTCCCCCCCACTGGTCTCACATCACCCTTCCCATGCACCAGCAGGGCCCACCTCAGAGACGATACGGTCCTGACGGTCTGGCAAAACGGTCGAGATCAATCAGTTCCAACTTGCACCATGCAAAAAGCTCCGAGGTGCAGGCTGCACAAAAGAGACGAGTCAGTCTGGCGATCCCGAAGATGGACCCGTCTCTCCACCAAGCCTCATCGTGGTCGGCTGTCCCCGGCGGTTTGCAGGGGAGCGGTGGATTTGGCCTGTCCCCGTGGGACCCCCAAAAGCGGAACAATAGTCTGAACCCTGCGGCTTGTGAGAGCAGGTGGCTTCTGGGAGTATTGAGAAGTCAAGAGTGGGATTCCGGCGTCCCATGGTACGGTTTCACATAAGAGGTCGTTATTTGCCTCCCAGGCCTCACGAGACGTGATCCTCGTACGAGGCGACCAAGAGGCAGCAGCAGCTTCGAGCCAGCCAGGGATTCACGCCCAGTATTTTCAAGTTGTGTCGTGCATGGTGCTTTGTGCGTTCATGTCGAAATGCGCGCTAAGCTTCTGGATCCTCACCACCCGTACGGCGAGGCCCACACCAACACATGAATGGCCAGAGTCAGGGGCGGGAAAGATGGTGTTGTCACCGCTCTTTGCGCGGGAGGCGCGAAGGTGGAAAAGAAAAAGAGAGGAAAATCCTGCGCGCCCATGCCTTTTCTGCACACGGTATCTTGATACGCGACGACTGACGAACCACCAAAACGTTCCACCGCGCCACACGCCTCCCATTGCCCACGGCTGACCCCAGCGCGAGCACTACACCGGATTGGCCCGTCTCCCAGAATCCCTGACCGATCCAGCTTAGCGCGGCAAATCCGGCACCCAAGAGGCCCACCAGCCAGCCACGCTTGACAGCCGCATGATACATGAATATAGTCTTGCCCCCAAGCCTGTCCCTAACGACCAAGGCGTCCCCACAAGACGCCCGGCTAGCTCAATCGGTAGAGCGTGAGACTCTGTAAGTTCCTGGCTCCGGCGACACCATTTGTAACCCACCATCGCTAACAATAAACAGTATACATTGTCACGACTCTGATGAATCTCAAGGTTGTGGGTTCGACCCCCACGTCGGGCTCAATTCCCGGCGGTCTTTGCCTTCTCTTTTGTATTTTTTTTTTGCTGAGAAATGTCCCGGCGGGTTCAGTGGTTCCCATAGAACATTGTTTGGTGGGGGATGGGGGCTGGGGACGTATGTAATGAATGCTTGGTTGTTGGTTTTACGGCCGGCCAGTATGCCCCAGGGCAAATTTCAACCTCCACGTCAAGTTCTGTTCCCATTCCAAGTCACTTTGTGGTATCTCTTTTTGACGTCTCATGTACCTCCTCCTCTGTCTTGTCAACAGGGCCGCGGGGGCAGCCGGGACAAGTACCATAAAGGGCCTCCGGTGTGTGCTGCACGAGTTGTCACCGTCTCAAAAGTTGCACCATATACGAGCTGTTGGTTCGACCCCCTGATCGAGCTCAGTTCCCAGTGATCATCGCCTTGTCTTTTAACACTTCCTTTCTGACATCTGCTCGACAGCGCATGACCGGTGCGCTCGGGCGAACACTGGGGTTGGCCGGGGGAGGCAGATTGCGACCGATTGGCCGTTGTGTCCCGGAGGGTTGCTCTCGGGTGCTTCGGCGTCGCGGTCTCTTGCTCGCGGCCATAGCTATCACTTGCTTTGATGATCCAAGTTCGTGTCCGGCCCATGATGAGCACTGGCGTCGGGTTCTCGGTAGGTCGGCGCATCTCTCCGTCGTGCATCATGCCTCGCATCGGGACCGAGGGCCAGAGTGCCAGAGTGCCCAATGCCAGGCACGGCACTGGTAAGATGCCAATGCGAAGCAGCCGGTGCGACTGATTCATGCGGCTGAAATGGCAGCGGGCGCCAGCATCTTGGTAGTTCGCAGCCGGCGGGGGCGCTAAGGGCTGGGCTGGGCTGGTGATGATTTAACCCAAGAGGCTCACAAGACTGCCATGACATGCCCGCAGCCCGCAAACAAGGCTGATTGGCGGGAGTGCATGTCCTCTGCTGTGCTGTGGGCTCTCGCTTACCCGTCGGCCGGGGGCTTGCGCGACAGGCAGCGGCCATGTGTGATGGCGATGGTACGACCCGGAACTCCCCAACTCAAGATGCCTGTTCGCCTGATGGTCAGATGCAATATCAGCGGGGCATTGTGCATTGTCGCAATGCCCTCGCCATGCCTGGAAGTGGCAGCTGATGATGGCGGCTGAATGATACTGCCACATACTGTGTACTATACTCGGTAGTCTACACTATAGTTATAGTGTGGGTACCTGGGCCCAAATATAGAATTAAGCTTAGCCTGCTTCGGGAAGCTGCGCCTGTCTCTGACCCAGCCCAGCCACCTGCGGCTGGTGAGTGTGGCAGGTGCCAGACCTGCGCTGGCGGCGGGTGGAACCGGGCAGCGAATTGCTCGACGGACCCACGCTGGTGGTGGGCGAGTAGCGTACCGACCGAGTGTACCGGCAGGGATAGGAGCTTGGGCCAGGCAGGATGATGACGACATGGTCGGGATGTGGGACCTGCCTGTATGTCAACTGGTAGGGCGCGCGCATGGTGCACGCCTCAATGTTCTTCCCCCCAGATCTTGACAGCTTACTTGCAACTCCAAGGTTCTTGTGGCCACCACATGCAAGTCCAAACAGGGCGGGCATCCTGCATCATCACGCCATGCCGTCGACGTGCCCCGGACGACGCCAGCAAGGCCGAGCCAGAGCCAGAGCCAGAGCCAGAGTCACAATCAGGGTCTCTATCGCTTGATGCCCACAGCCACGGCCGATTCGATTCGCCTACCCTACTACTGCACCATGACGGCGGCAGCGCGCAATTGCAATTGCCTTTCACGTTGTCCCCCAACGGCGCTGCAACCGCCATCAAAAACTCTAATAGGTGACATGGTAGCAAACCTTGATTGATCACTCGACAACATCGAATATCCTGCCCCCCCCCCCCCCCGGCGGACGCCGTGGGCGCCCTGTGCCCCCCACGGCGCACAAAACGGTCGCCGAGCTGGGCAGCCATTCACGGGCGCGGCAGCCACCTCCGTTTCGCGATGCACGGAGCACGGTCTGTTCTGCGGTTCCAAGAGATCCAGGGACTTGAGTACGGCGGCCCCGGTTGAGCAGTGCGGCACCACGGTCCTCAACAGCCCACGGGCCCGCCCCGAGGGCCGGTGACCGGAGGTGGAGGATACAAAAAAAATTGCTCATACACACAGCCGTCCGTCTCTAGTTCAGATGCTTGTTTGACAAGTGTTTTTGACGGGTTTGATGATGGATAACCTCGAACCGAGCCGTCGTCCTGAAGCGGAATGCGGAGGTCCGTGTGCGGTGGGAACCGTCAGAGATGCGCCCTCTCCAGCGGGAGCACTGTCTCACCCTTCTGATTGGCCTGCTTAGAAGAAATCCCTGCCGGTCACATTCCCAGAGGACGCACAGTGCCGACCACGGATCATTGGCCGCCAAAATCTGGGGCATCGAATGTTCTTCTAGTGTACATACACTCGGAACGCCAGTGCGGTGGAGCCCCTAGAAAAAGGGGGCACGCCAGATGTGGTCATTGCCCGGACGTCGCCCACGACGGACATCTGAACTGAACTATTGGATAGAGCGGACGGTGATAATGATGGACAGGAGTAGCGGCCCCCGCTATGCATGTGCGCAAATCTGACAGCCGACATTGGGTTTCTCGCATATCGACACATCTTGCGCCATGGGGTTTGGCGGGTGGCGATGGCTGATTTCGGGACGATTCGGCGCCTTGGTTCGTGGGTGGAGCGACACAGCGCGCTGCGCTGCGGTACGGGCTGTACGGCTGTGCGGTGAGGGAGGGCATCCCGCCATCACACCATCCCACCATGCCACACACTCTATGCAAGCTGCAGGTTGTGATGGACCTGCCCGTGAATAGGGGGACAGTGAGCCAGCCTTGCTATTGTGCATCCTGACTGGCTCATGCACCGCTGCTTCAGCCTCTACGATTAGACCGCAACCACTTGGAGGTGCCACCGGCCCCGGCAGCCAGTAGCAATCCTGGGCAAAAACACCACCCCCAGTCCACGTCCAATTCAGAGCGAGGCAGACCCCACGGTCACCCGCTTGCGCTGAAAAGACGCCAACTTGATCGTTCAAGCTGAACCTCCAGGCCAGCACTGGAGGCTGAGTATGAGAGACCACGAGGCTGACTAGGGGCCGGTGCGACGACAACATCAGGTCAGCTCCCAAGTTGAACTCGGGAGGCGGCCGTTCCGCTGTGCAAGAGCAGGGCGGCAACTGCGGCAAGCCGTATCAAGTGACATGGACTTTTGTGCCAGCGGCTCTAGGCAGGATGGTAATCTGCACATCTGCGTGAGCACTGATCACCAGCTCATTTCGATTTTGCGTGGCGCCGCGTCTTTTCTTCTGGGCCGACTCGGTTCTTTACCGAAACTCGATTAAGATTCGACTTATTGGATGACATAGTCTGAGGGCCGGTGCATCCTGAACATTCTGTCCGACACTCGTGATCCTGTGTCCTTTGCGACAGCCAGGCCGCCCAGTCCTGCATGCGCCAGTATCCTGGTAGCACAGCATTTGCCAGTTGCATCTAGGCTCTCTGGTGACAGGGGCGGTGCCGTTGAGGGCGACCATAACGTTATCTGCATGTATGGAGTACACTACTAAAGCACGGCCTGGCGCCTTCGCTGCATGCGCTGCGCAATTGGCGCCGTTGGATGGTCTTCCGAACCCCAGATTCGGCGTGGTCGGCCGAGCTCTCTGCATGCATGCAAGCCACAGGACAATTCTATTTGAGCATCTGCCCATCTCAGATATACACGAGGGGCCAAACGAGCTGCGACGGACCTGTCCAATTTCACTCGGGAGGGGACCGACTGGCCATTTTCGGAATGCTCAAATGTCCGTCGCCATCGTACTGCACTTGACGCGATGCTCACTAGGCTTCCGGGCAGGGTGGCGAACAAAACCCATGCTCTGGCAATTGGGAGAACTCCCTCCTGGAGAGCTGGTTGCTTGGCTGAGCCCGTCGGCCCCATGTCGCCAGCAACCCAGCCATCCAGCCAGTCACTGGTAGCGAGGGCGTGAAGGCAACGGCCTGTATGGGAGAGCGAACTGGTTGGGAAGCACCACCGGGCCAATCAAGAGGCTATGTGCATCCCCCAAGGTCTCCGGGGTGCTGAGGGACCTGCCAATCGATGCAGAGAAGCGACCAGACAGCCAGACTTTGCGCACATCTCACATCTCCTGTGCCACCCTGGCCGGATCAGCGGCTGGGGGCCCTTGATGGGTGGTTGACGGCTGGACAGCTGGGGAGAGAAGAAAACGGTGGGTCGCTGGGAGGGAAACGCTCCAGGGCTGATGGTGGTGGTGGCCCCCAGATAAGAGACAGGATGACGAAAGGCCAGCCACCCCATACTGTCAGGCCTGGGCATTCATGGATGTGCGCAATGCAATGATGCATCGGATCTCTTCGCTTCGACGGGCAGCCGGAGCAGGCCAGGGGGCGGGAAACAGAAGCTGTCACGGAAGAGCGACGGGCTGCAAGCACCCCGGCAGGTTGGAGATGCCATGACGACGCGTGGTGAGGCCCTTTCTTGTTTCCTCAAATGTTTCGCCAGTGTTCTGTGCTCAGCGCTCAGCAACTGGACGCCGGCTGGCCAGTTTCTGTCATCCCATCTGTGGTGATACGCTCCTGTGCCACCAGCCAGCTCCACGGGGAGAAGAGGGAGGGAAATACGCTAACAAGCAACCCCTCGGAGGATCAAGAGAGGTAAAATTCCCCACGTCCAAGATAGGCCGTGTCGTGGTATCCGCCGAGCAAATCATGATCTCTCGGCCTTGTTCTACCTGAAACACCGTCTGGCTCGCTGCCTCCAGGTGGCCGCAAGCGATCAGTCAGTCAGTCCCGTCGTGCCGAGACAGGATCTGCCGTGGCATGACCGCGGTGACCCCTCGGCCAGGTGGGAGCTCGACGCCGACTTGAGCCCCTTCCCCGACCGGAGCCGTTTCTTGTGCGTCGACTCGACACAACACGGGTTGTGCATCCTGGGCGTAGATCGAATACACACCGGGGCCTGTGACTGCGGTGCAGTGCAGCCTGTTATCCCTTGGTGGCGCGTACTGGGGGCACTTGAAACCTGCGTGCGCCGACGAGACCGAGAAACACACACGCCCACACACACACACACGCAGGCAGACACAGTGGCTTGCAACTCTCCAGGCGGCCCAGAGAGGGAGGGTGTGGTGGATGTGGTGGATGTGCTGGTTGCTGTGCCGTATCTGGCCTGGCGGCATACGGGCAGAGCAGAGACACTGACCATTCCCGGGCGAGGCGTGTAAGTCACCGTTTCCGTCCTCTGCTGGGCTCCGTTCCATATTATTATGAAGGCAATTAAGGAGGGGGACCGTGGTGCGTGGCTAGCAGGGACAGGGGCCTGCAGGTCCAGCCCCCCCTGTCCCCAGCGCGACCCCACCCCGGCTTCAGGGGACCACGGACATGGGTCAGGCTGGGCATCTCCAGTTTCAGGGATATGCCCGCTTCCCTTTTCGTCTCCCCAGCGCCTGGCTGTCTCTCTGTCTGTCTGCCCTGCCCGCGCCGCCCTCTCACACACAGTCGTTAAGACATGCTCTCTCCCATATCTCGGAGCTTTCTGCCACCACGAGCCCCTTCATATCCCTCCCAAATTCGGCCACCTCTCCAGAGGCCCCACAGCCGGCAGACGCACATACAAGAACAGCTGCCCTCCCCATCAACGTAGCAGTCGCTGGCCGCCAGGCCTGCTTTTGCCGGAAAAGACATTGTCTCTCATATACTCCCTTGTCCGCAACACAGATTAACCTGCCGACCCTGGCCCCTCCCCAGAAAGAAACAAACCTCACCGTCTTCTCCACCGACATGTCCCTGGTGGAGCACCAGGGCCCACCCAGGGAGGTGCACTGGCCCGATACTGAACGCCACGCCGCCGACCCTTCTTCATATATCGGGACGCCCCCCAGCGCGGCCGCCGGCCGAGTCCATATTTACACATCCAGCACTCCCTCCCACAGCCGTGCCTGTTCAGATTCAGTTCACTCCAGCAACACGTACGCCGCAATGGACGACCACGTCATGATTCCCACAAAGCCCACCCAGCACGGTGGCATGCAGCCAGACGAGCAAGCACCCGTCCTCCCCCAGAAGAGCGCCCTCCGAGCATCACGCCTGCTTGACAACCTGGTTGGCCTCAAGTTGACAATGCCAGACCCGCCCAGCTTCACCCAGACGCCCCACGACGAGTACATGTCCTCGGAGGAGGACGCCTCCTCGACCGCTGGTGACTTCTCAGACTTCGAGTACGACTCGAGCAGCGACGATGTCTGCCCATCGCCCGCCAAGAACCGGAGGAGCCACGAGGTCACCGCCAGGGTCGTCTCGGTCATCTTCTCGGGGAAGCCGTCTGTCGTGGACGTCCCACAGAACCGCAGGTCCATCTCGCCCACCTCGTTCGAGAGGCGCCAGAGCATCATGGACCTAACCACACAGTCACTGGCACAGGACCCTGACGTCGAGGTCAAGAGGCGGCGCATGTCTACGTCTTCCGACTCGGTCTCCACAAAGCCGACACGGGCAGTCCACCCCCCTCGGAGCAGCAGCATGCAGCCCTACAACACCACCAAGAAGACGAAACCGGCCTTCCTCCAGATCGACCCTTATGCCAACGGCAGCGTGTACTCGCTAGACGTGCTCCAGGAGCCCAGGGAGGCAGAGCACGAGGACGACCGCCCCAAGACCCCTAGGACGCCGACCAAGATGTTCAAGGGCGTGGCCAGGACATTGAGCCTGATGAAGAGGCGAAGCACCCCAAGGATGAACCAGGCGTTCCTGTCAACTGCTGAGGAGCATGCGCCCCTGGCGACGTCGCCGTCGAAGCGCAGCATCCTAGGCGAGCCGTTGTGCGAGGCCCCGCAGGAGATGAGCCAGGAGGCGCCCGGGGACACTGCCGAGTTTGCCGTGCCGCCGCCGCCACCGCAGCGGCCGCCACCACAGCCTCGCTCGGCCGCAGTCACGTACGATGAGATAGTCCGCGTCGCCAAGAGGAACGAGAGGTACGAGAGGAACGAGAAGCTGCTGTCTATCTCGAGGACACCGACCAGCGACCTCGCTGAGTCGCCCATCTCACCCTCGTCCCCCTTGTCCGCCACCAGTACCAGCACAACCGCCACCACCGGCAAGAGAATGTCAAGTTTCAACGCCGCACGGAGGAGAATGAGCATCAAACTCACCGGAAAACTACCATTATGAGGCCGGCCCATCACGTCTACCTTATCCTGAGATGTCGGCTGGGGCACGCGAGACTTTTGCTTTGTTTTTGGAGTTGAGAGCACAACAAAGGCTCCTGGGTTAAGCGTTCTGAGAATTCGCACGGGCTTCTTTTCTTTTCTTTATTCATTGCACCAACAACATGCATTGGCATACCGGCGTCGGACATTCGTTCATTATGTCCTCTGCAACACCAGCAGTCATTTCTCGTCTGTCTGCCGGATATAGACGACATCAGCCTCGGGGGAAAAGAGGTCGAGGTCGTCCCGCCTTGTTTGGTCCGGGGCCGGAAGGGAAGAAGGCGCTGGGGGAAGACTTAATTGGGGGGTGGGGTTCTGTTCCATCCTGTGGTTGCCGAGGTCGTCAGCAGTACCTCACGAATCTATGATACCAAACTGCTTGAATCGAACTACGGGGAGAAATCTCCCTTGCAAGACATGCTGCATCCTGCCTATCCTGCCTATCCTGCCTGTTCCCTCGGTGATGAGTGTTCGTACTGAATTCATGCATCCATCTGTGTTTAAGCCAATAACTGCGGCTAGCCGTGATCCGAATCGCCCACAACTCAAATCCATTGACTTTACGAGTGACCACTCAAACTCGGTCATAGCGTGCAGCGAACCTCAGACACGACCCATTCCTCATCGCGCTCTCCCGTGGAAACAGCCGCCAGCTGTCAGGCTGTTGGCCCACATGTATGTATGTATGTATGCATGGCATCTATCTCCGAGTGCGCACATGCAACCCAGCCAGCAGACCTAATCCATTCTCTCAGCTTCCCGCAAGCACGCCCAGCAGTCACGGTCACAGCGCGCATGCATATCGTCTCACTGCCACAAGCTCCTGGCGTCGGCCGACCAACTCGCTCACTCACTCACACCTCGTGGATTCCACAACCTTTTACCCCCCCCCCTCCTCCTCGCTGCGTCACACAATTCCCCGTTTGAGGGACTGTTTCGAAGCGGAAACGACCAGGGGTGGTGGGAAAAAGGAATAATCAAGCACACATCCCCCAAAGGTCACCGAGCTAACCTTGTTATTAGCTAAACCCTCCACCCAAGAATGGGCATTGCTTTCTCTAAAGCTCCCCATTCCGCGCGCGCGCCTCACACCGCCCGCATTGCGGGCGACAGAGCCTCTTCCATGTGAGCCATCCGCCGCAGAGAGGGAGGGAGAGGGACAAGTGCGCAAGGCCGAACACAAACCTTCTTCGACCGCGTGACACGCTGGGGAGAAGGGCGCCCCCCAGTCGGGAGAAGGTTTAGAAGATCGAAACTCGCAATGGCCCGCGCGACTGACCCTGCCGCCAAGGGCACAAAGCCTGAGGCTTCCCAGATGGTCCAGGTGGTTCTACTTGTACTAATATTACCATCATCGTGCATCGTCCTGGCTGGGACTCATTCCTCCTCATCGCCCCAGCATCCCTGCCCACACAAGCTTGCCCGGCCGGATTCTAGTGTGCTGCTGCATCTGCATTGGCTACCCTTTTTGGGGTTCCCTTGCGTTGATGGGCTGGTCGAACCTGCGGAAGGTTTCAGATACATCCACCAGTCTTCTACCTACTAGACCAAGCACGTATTACGTGTGCGTGGACGGATCTCTGTCTGCGAGTTGTCGGCGGCCTTAGCCTGCCACGAATATGTGACCAAGGGGCTCGCGATATGCGCATCCTTACAGACCTACCAGGCTCACTCGCCCCCTTTCCCCCTCCCCCTCCCCCTCCCCCTCCCTCTCCCTCTCCCTCTCCTTCTCTTGCCTGCCAGCCAGAGAACATTCTCTTGTCCAGACCCGAAGGGTGAGAACAGACACTTCCAAGCGCAGAACAGCCCCCCCAGAAATTGAAAACCCGGGTAGGTCCTGGCTCGATTGGGTTCTATGCATCACTGATCTGGCGATCATCCCGGGTGGTGCCAGGAAGGAGGATAGGGACAGGGCAAACAAAAAAAGAACGAGGGTTTTGCTGCCCGTGCATCCCAGGCAGACTCGATGGTCCCCCAAGGCCACGGAAGAGGGAGCTGGGGCGTCCTGAAACTTAAAACGTACAAGAGGCCGGCCCCCCCCCCCGGCCTGCCGGCAATCGTGGTCCTTGCTGCCTGCTGGTTGGGCAGATGGCGATTTGTTCTCGTCTGTCAAGATTTCGTCCGATATATGTAAGCTCCAACATGTGAATGTTTCCTCCCGGCAGGGTCTGGTGACTTTGTCGGTACGTGCGTCCTTGGCCCTCTGCTACGTGCATTTGGATGCGATCCCGGGGCTTCTTGTGTGTGCAGATTGGATGCCGTCTCCACCAGGGCCCCAACGGATACTATCGATGCATTAACTCACAGCCTCGACGAAGTGCCTCGGAGGCCACCACTCGCAGCTGCACCCACAGGATGGGCAGCAGGCCTTGTTGCCGCTCGACTACCAGGCCGCACGGCCGTCGCCGGTGAGAACACAGGCTTACATGGGCTTACCGGGGGCCAAGGCTCCCCGGGCGAACGTGCAGTCGTCTCCCGAAACCAACACGGGAGGAAGCTGTGTGAAACACCGGCCGGCGTCCGGAACCTGGAGGCCCCAACGGCGGCGTCACAAGCAGGGGCGTTATCACAAGGGCAATAAGCTATAGTGGACCGGTGATAAGGCTGTCAAGTTTCGGTGGCGTTGTGACCAGCCCCCTGCAGGAGGACTTTGTGATGGCGAACGAGAGCCGTAACGGACCAAGACGACTTCTGGAACGAAACAAGTTTCCGCTGCTCCCACCCGTCTCGGGAGCCTCCATGGTCGCGGAGGCTGGGGGACCTAGTGTTTGCCCCGCTGGGTAGGAAAACAACAACAGGAATGAAAGCAGCAGTCCTCACCGTTTAGTATCCGAAGCACCGTTTTGTCGTCTGGCCTATACCGCGCCACATATCAACCACGCATCCTGACATCCCGGCACTAACACGGGTGTGTTCACCAGTCAGCCAGTGGTCAATAGTCAAGCCCGGCTCCGCGATGGCCGGATATTTGCAAACCCCCCCCCCCAAAGCTGCCACCCCGGAGGCCGCATACTACGTAGTGTACACTAGGCAAGCAAGTATCCAGAGGATGACGACCACGTCGCTAAATATGGGGAGCTGCCGTGGTATAGTCAATGTATTAGAGTTTCTAGCCTGCTAGATTTGAGTGACACCCTGTGGGACCAGAGCACTAAACCACAGACAATGATGGCCCCCACCCAGATCTCCATCACCACCGCGAGCACGAGCCCTACGGGGGATTTTTCCAGGTGCCACCGCCAGAGTTACCATGGCCCGAGTGACACGACAGAGAAATGAGCATTAGTAACCACGTTATACCTTCACCAAGGGAGACCCCCAGGTCTTTCTAGAAGCACTCGACGGGAGATAAAATCTGGCCGGGTTACTTTGGACCTCCGCGGCGACCCAGAGGTTAAACCATGTTATACGTCTTGTACATATTGGCAATTATCGACCCACCAGGTCATGCTTTGCCCAATTCGTTCGCAAGGGCGACTTTGGGTGGAGCCGTTCACATTTACATGGCAAACAACCCATCTCGCCCTCGTCTCGGCAAGGCGCCAAGCCAAGGGCGAGCTTCCGCTTCCGGGCTGGCGCTCCGTCCAGGGCCCGACAATCCTATTCTAAATGTTTTCCCCTCTGCAGCAAACGCGCAGCATCCCACGATGACACGGTGCTACTGTGGGGGCGGGAGGGCCAGATGACAAGCAGACATGCCCGATGGCATGGGGCGGACCAGATGGACGACAAGCCTGGTTGATGCGACGCCATCCAGGTACGACTGATCGAGGCTCCTCGGACCTAGAGATTAAAAATAAAAACAAAAATAGAATAAAAAGCCACCAATTAGACGGCGCGGTCTTGTTGGGCATGTGGGTGCAAGTGGCAATGGCTTTGTGGCCAGCATCTGAATATCTCCCATGATGGGATACTGCTCATCCATGGGGAAAGCCCTACTGGTAAAAAAATATAAAAAAAAATGAAAACAAAACAAAACAAAATAAAATAAAATAAAAAAAATAATAATAATAAAAAAAAGGCCGAGAGGCACGGCAACGACTGCTCCGAGAGCCCGGCATGAGTGAGCAGCAGCAAGCCTCGAGGCGGCTGGGGCGGGTGAATTCCGTGCCACCATCCCGGCTTGGCTACGGGTGAACTCGCTGGGTGTGATGATGATATTCTGTTAACCGTGCACATCATCATATCAGCTTTCTGGCTGGCGTCGGCAAAGCAGGACAGCCGAGTATCGTGACCCGGCTCCCTTGGGAGCCTTACATATACGGCTGTCTCGGGCCTGGCTGTAAGGAGGGGGCGCGGATTGTACATGATCGTTTCTGTGAGAATCACCGTGGCTACCAAGAGAGACCACAGGCCTCCGCGACGAAGCCGTGGCGGCCTCGGGGGGCGGGGGTAGTGAATTTCGCTCCCTGCAGATGAGATTGGTCAAGCCACTGACCGATCGAACGCAGGAGTGCATGCCGCGCGCAACCATATCTCGAGCATCGCCTCGAGCTGGTCACCCCGAAGAGGCAACCATACCACATGCAAGGACTCCTGAACTGGACATTGCCAAGGCATTGTACAGCCTGTCCTCGTCTTGCCGGGCCAGACACGGCAAAGAGAGGAGACAGCACGGGCGGACGTATCCACAAATAGCAACAGCAGCATACCATACACTACGAGTTGTGCCCAATGAGAGTCCACCCCTCCCCCCTCCCCCCCCTCCCCATGCTCGCAAGTGTCTCCCGGCCGACTGGGGCTCTTGCCCCGTCCCCCCATATCGGGTAAAATCCCAGCGGCCCGCGCACCGAGTCCTGCACATGACGTTCCCGGCTCATCCTGATCAGCCACCGGACCCGGGCGCCCGGGGTGCCGAAGGGGGAAGGAAAAAAACCACACACCCACGAAGAAGAGGGAGGATGGGGGGGGGGTTTCTCTTCCTCCGCCTTTCTCTGCTGTCTGCCCTCGTGGCGCGAGAGCGGCAGGTCGAGACCATGAGCCCCACGCCAGCCTCGTGATGCATGCGACTCGCACACACATCTTTCTCAGCATGGAGGTGTGTCTCTGTAACACCGGCTGGTGGGTAATAGTTGGATGATCACGACCCTCCTCTGCCGCTTTTTCCGTGTCCGGCGCACGCGTCGAGCGAATCTTGGCGGGGTAAGCATAACCCAGATCTCTACCCACATCCCGATGCGGCTCATCTATATCCTTGCTATATCAAAAGTTAACATCAGCGGGTGGCCCTACTTTGCCCCGGGGAGCACATGGGACTGGAGACGGCTCCCCGTTTGGGGGCATGCGGCGGTCGGGCGATATTGTTGGTCATACACACACCGTCGCGGGTCATGAATGAGTGCACGAGTTCTTATTCTTGACCCATTGATTACGCCAACTTGGCCCTATCCACACCCTTCCAATCCGAGTAAGCCTTTAGCGCGCCTCCGCGACACGATGCCGCGGCTCATGAGGTGGGTATCGTAGTGATAGTACAGTACAATGCAGAGGCCTTCGCAGCACAGCGGTACGAGAGAGCACCCAAACCATCCCCCTCTCCTTTCTCCAAAAAAGAAAATCCCCAGGCCGTTGATACCTTCGACCCGTCCTCCTTCCCACCCATGAGGATCGTGCTCATTCGCGCCCAGCTAGCGCCCCTTATGTGATCTTACCCAGGAATCAGGGAGACATGCAGAAGTGAGACCCCCTATGCAGTGACCCAAGGCCAAAACGCCCTTCAGAACCCCACATTCCCGGCTTCTCGGGACTCACCCCAGGTCCGCCGGACGAAGCTTGCCACGTATACCGGCAGAATGCTGCTATGCTAGTTGCAGGTGTCTCAGAATTAGAGGAGTGCGGGAAGCTCGGATATAACACAAAAAGAAAATAAGAAGATGGCACGAGAGTATAAGATGTGAAACCCGCGGCCTTCCCATGGAGGTCCGAAGCAGAAGGAAAGGCGTCGAAAGCCTGGCCTCCCCCACGATATTCAAAAAGTGACGATGCGAGTCGCCGCCTGGCTTGAGGCTCATGCGACGTGACAGTCGCAACGCCCTGTGGGCATCGGTACCCCTGGTTCGGCCCAGATGCACTGGAAAGCCGACGACTGGTCTCGCCTCGGCTCATCGCAGTCGCGGCGAGCCTCAGTCGCAAGCATCTCTGCGCGAGAATATGCGACCGGGTTGCCGGTCAGACATCGCAAGCTGCCGCGTAGGTGAGAATGGGCGCTAGGTTGTCCGGGATCTCATGGCCACTAATCTGGCCTGCTGCGCATCTCCCCTTCGAGAGGGCCCGACCAGGCCAGAGCATGCGGCCCAGTGCAGCCCGCTGCGAGGGACGGTTCGCGGTTGAAGCTGGGTATGGGACGTCTCAACCATAATGTCCCTTTCAGCGCCACAGGTCGATTCTCGAAGAGCGCTTCTCCTGTGTCGCGGTGCTCGGCCGCGGCCAGCCATCGCCACCGCCCACGCTCGGCGCGCTGCCTCTTCTGGGGCCGCTGGCGGCTTCTGGCAGGTCAGGCACAGCCAGGAAGCCACCGATGCCGTCGCCCATAAAAACGGACCGGCGAGCACCGGCCCGAGCGTTCCAGCCGCTGTCGCTGTTGTCCAGTCCATAGCTACTGGATGGACGTGCAGCGGCCTCGACGTCCGGGGTCCTCTGCATGGGGTCCACCTTGACCATGCCCCAGTTCAACTCATCGTCGCCCTTCGTAAAGACTTCGAGGGTCTGCGGGAGCCCACTGGGCCCGTTGGGGCCCGCGAGGGATGCAAAGGGGTTGTTGGAGCTGAACCGTGGGTTGTGGCCCGCGTTGGCAAAGGGTTTCTTGGGGGGCTCCTGGAAGGGGTTGTAGTTGGCCCCATTCTGCAGGGCCCCCGGGAGGCCAGGAGAACCAAGGCCATTGCGCGAGAAGGCAGAGGACGTGTGCGAGCTGCTGCTACCCGGTCGCTTGTAAGGATCGGCCGCATACCTGGGTAACGGGGGGGGCAGGCCGAGCAGTGTGTTGGGGAAGTTGGCATCCCGGACGTAGAGCGCACGGAGATTGGGCAGGCCGCCCATGAGGAGGGAGCCGGAGAGATAGTTGTAAAAGGATGGGAGGATATTGGAGTACGGGCTGGCCGAGGGGGCGCTTGTCACTTCGTAGTGGAAGATCTCGAGCGAGTTGGAAGCCAGGGGTGGCACCTGAGGCGTGCCGGCAGCCAGAGGCAGAGACGTCGAGGCCTCGTAGCTAATGGTGAGCCGCTTGAGCATGGGGGCTGCCGCCAAGACGTCTTGCAGATTCCAAGGTTTGACCCCCGTCTCGGCAACGTTCAGGACCCTGAGGGCCCGCGATGCATCACCACGGGTCAGATAGTTCCTCAGGCCCCGGGACGTGATGCCGGGCACATTGTCCAAGATGAGCTCCTCCAACGCCGGGAAGGGCGGGAGCATCTCGTTGTCGTGGGCGATCATGTCGTCGTTTACGACATTCGAGCCGCTGATCTTGAGGGCACGCAAGCCCCCGAGGGCGCCCAGGGCATGCAGGACAGTGGTGCCATCCATGTGTATATTCTTCAGCTCCAGGACCTCCAGGTTGCGGAACATGCGACCACTGGCGACGCGCTCTAGACTCCTCTCGGACCCGTGCATATAAGTCATCTTCCTGAGGTTGAGGCATCTTGCCTCCACCTCCATCCGCAACGTGAGGCAGTGCGGATCGTCTTGGTACAAGCCCTCGGGGAGGTCGACATATAGCAGGTTGGGCAGCACGGCTATGGTGCGGGCTATGTCGGCCTGGCAGGACTCCCTCAGCATGTATGGCAGCTTGAAGTATTCCACGAGGGGGCCCAGCCGGGCTGGGTCCTCGCGGAGAGTCCTGCACAGCAGCTTCAGCCGCTTCTGGGACGTATCCTCGGGCACGCCGTTGCGGTCCAGGAAGGTCCTGCGCTTGCGCTTGTCGGCCAGCACGGCCTCGCGGTCGCAATAATGAACTGTCTCGATCCGGATACTATGGTAACTGAGGCGCGAGGGAGGCCTGGGGTTAGCACATGTCGCCTCAGACAGGCCATTGGTGTCTCTCGGGCGGGCATGACGGGCGGAGAGGGAGCGCAGAAGCGGTGGGCACGCGACACAATACGTACAGGACCTTGGGGGCGGCCTTGGACCACCTCCGGTTGACCTGGACGCAGTGTGACAGGTCCCTCAGGTCGCAGAGCATACATGCGTCCTCTAGGGAGCTCTGCTCCTGGGTCTCGTAGGAGAAGTCCTGGGTATGGGGGCAGACAAGGGCAAAGATGCGCTCGAGGACGGGGGTGGGCAGGGCGGCGAGTTTGGCGGCCGAGGCTCGGTTGGGCGAGAAGGGGCGGATTGGGCCGGGGATCGGGTATTCGTCTTCGGTGTAGAAGCGAGGCACCGCGGGCATGCTGCCGCCAAACTGCCTGTATTTCTTGCCAAAGGCATCGGCGCCGGGGGCCTCGCTCTTGTTGCGCTGCTTGCGCTTCTTGAAGTATTTCATGAGCTTCATCCTGGGCGATGGGCGGTTGGTTGGCGGAAGAGGTAGTGGCGGTGACGGCTACGACAGGGAGAGATCCAGGAGAGTATGGTGTGAAGAAAGGCAGGCAGGGAGGATTGGAAGGCGAGGGACAGGGAGAGGGGGAGGGGGAGGGAGGGAGAGGTGTGGTGGAGTGGAAGCATAGACTGAGGGGAAGCGTGGTGGAGTGGAGAGCAGGTAGCCAGGCCGTCTCTATGTATGCACGTGTGTGCAGGGGCATGGGCAAGAGAGAGGAACGGGCGCATTGGAGTGAACAAGGTGAGCGAGGTGATTGACAAAGGAAGAGCAGGGCGGAGCGGAGCCGTGACGGACGACGAGTGGTCGGCCAGCAGTTGCTGCTGCTGAGGTGCAGGACGCCCGCTGTTGGTGTTTCTTTCTTTAGCCGCACGTTGTTTGGACCGCATGCGAATGTATGTATGTGTGCAACCCCGTTTGATAGGCTCACAAGTGGCGGCGGCGGCAGGAGCAGGAGCAGCAGCAGGAGCAGCAGCAGTAGCAGCTCCGAGCGACGGGCTTTGACTGACGGCGGACGGGGCTGGCAGGGAACCCTGTCGACCTGGTGCTGGTGGCGGGTGATTGGACGGACGCTTCATTCAATGTTGGCCCCCACCATTCCCATCAACCCCTGTTCCCTGCGCCGTCGTTTTAGTGGAGTGCACACTATGTATTCTGTCAGTCTTTCTGGGGAAACACAGAGTTCTGGTGGTGTACACTACGTACAGACTGCTATGTAGTAGCTGGGTACCCTAGGTACCTGGGCAGTTAGGTGGTGGTGGAGGACAAGGCAGGGAGGGGCTCAGGGGCTCTGCATTCTGTTTATTACTATGTACTCGCCGTCAGTCTGCACTCCTGCCCTGGTACCGACCAACACGTCGACGACATTTGATTGCAGGCCTGCCTGTTCTTCAGTATCTCGCCAACCTTATGAGCCCAACGATCAACACCAGACAAATGGGGTGGGGGCTCAGGTTACGAGGCCATGTCGGATTTGGATTGCTCTCTGAACCGAAGCACTGAGACGAGCTGCTGTGCCTCAATCACATGTCCCCATTACACTCACGCCGCTCCGTAATTAATCAACACACAATTGCCCTTCTCAGAAAAAGAGGGAGAGACCCTTGATGTCGGACCCTCTGCCACCAGAGAAAGCGGACCCTGCCAGGCGGGGGGGGGGTGTCTTGGCCCTTCATTTGGCGCACATCGGTCGGTCGACTGCCAGTAGTCTACTACGTAGTCCATGTACCGAGTAGATACTATGTAGGTATTCCCACTCTCTTGCCAGCATTGTCTGGCCCTCCTCAGCCTTCAGAGATAGCACTGCGCCTGGGCAGCCCGTCTGCCTGTGCTTTTTCTTCAAGCACACGAGGGAAATACCATCTTCGTGCTCCTGTACAGGGTTGCCGCAACGCCAGATTTGGCATCGTATACTTGGTCGATCCCGACAGCCTGGCTTGCTTGGACACAACGGGATTTTCGACCGCATCCGCAGTTGGGCACGCAAACTATCACCAACAGACGGCGCTAGATGAGCCTCTGCGATCCTGCCTCGCCCCTATCCGGCTGTCTGGATCATCAGGAGAACACAGGGATGACGATCCAGGCTTTCAAAATCTCAACGCCCAACGTCAACATCAACAACAGAAAAAGAAAAAGAAAAAGAAAAGCCCCAGATCGGTTGGCCAGCAATTGAGCAAATAAGAAAGGAAAAACCCTGATATTTGACACGTCGTCGGGCTTATGGACATGTTGGGTGGGTCTGCAGCACCCAGCCCACACTGAATGGCTGGCTGCATACAGGACTATACCCTGTTCTTTTATCACGTCGTGACTTCTGGGCAATAACAATGGGCCTCCTGAAACTTGATTTTTTTTGCTAAAACTTAACCAAACTAATATATGTAAATAGTGTTACATTTCCTCTTTTCTCTCTATATAAACAAGTACTTCTTTTATCCAAAATCTAATATGCACAGATAGTTATTATAACCGGGGAGAAGTACTGTTTCATAAAGAACAGAGGAAAGCCCTGTATGTTGCATGCCCAAGGGAATGAGTTTGAACAGGTGGAGACAGAGATGGTCTCACTTCCTCTCCGCCCTAATAGTCAGCAGTCCTCTATCGCTGCGAACCAGCACACCTGCCTGTCCTTATCAGAAAGGACCGCCCTGCAAGGTTCGTTCCGAGCAGGATGAGCGGTAGCGGCGAGACATCTTCAGGAACAAAAGCTGACAAGCCGCGGCGGATCGTTTCAGCAAATCTTACGACATCCTTCGCGCTTCGAGCCGCCGCACTACTCCCGTGCCTGCGCATCAAGCCTGTACCTGTTGGTGATAAGCATGTGTGAGGCGCGGGATGCCGACATCTTGCGGCGCAGCAACAACACCCAGCTAGCTATACCCGATCCTGAGAGGCCGATCGGTCCGCCTGCATCAAGCTTGATCCACCTCGCTTGTGGCTTCGGATGGAGAACCCAACTGGCATGGCCTGACTGCAAGGCACCCAGCCTAGGAGGCAGTGATAGCATCAAACCCGCGATAACACCATGGTATGCTTGGTCTCGGATCATATGTGAAGTTACTAATTATACATGACAGAATAGCTTTCCCCGGTTGTGCTATGCAATATGTCGCGCTTGTGCTAGCATCAGTCGCTTTCGCGTTTTGAGTCCGGTATCAGTACAATCTTCGTTAAGATGACCACTAACTATCCTCGCTCAGTGCCTATGGTATACGAGATGGCCGCAATCATAGATCGGTCCTTGACTCGATTACTTCTAGTTGCCGTTGAGCTGGACCCCATCCAGGGGACTGCCCGGGCCCGTCCGCTTCGTCCTCAGCGTCAGAGGGAAGTGGTACTCATCGGGGTCCTCCTCCTCACTGCGGTCTTGTGGTTAGCCTCTGTGCCAGGTCCGGAGTGACGAGCGGGGATGGGTGAACTTACGGCAGCTTCCACGCAACGTAGTCTTCGGTGCTAAGGCCCTCGTGGCCTTCTTGTATACTGGCAAAGTCACCAGGCGTCATCATGCCCGTGCGGTCACGAGGAGAACCAGGCACTGAGAAGGGCCGTGAGATCTTCTGCTCGACGCCAGGAATGTAATCGTCATCCTCCACGTCTCCCTCGAACGAGTTGGGGTACGCCCTGCGCAGAGCAAGCTGCCGGGCCTTGACGTACTCCATGCCCATGCGCTTCCAGTCGAGGAGGTCGCTCAGGCGCTCCGTCCGGTTCCGCTGGTTGATGCGTTGCCTACGGCTCTTCAGGCAGAAATCAAACATGGACGATGTGAGCTGGTTGACCGAGTCATCCACGCCCTTGTTCCTGCGGTCGACAATGTAGATACCGTAGTCGCTCGAGTTCTCGATGAGCTCTTCCATGTAGCAGCCGAACCCAGACAGGTTGGTCGTGATACTGGGGACTCCCATGACCGTGCACTCGGCCGGAGTGTAGCCCCAAGGCTCATAGTACGACGCGAAAACACCAAGATGCGTGCCCCGAACGAAGTCGTCATAGTCCAGGGGCAAAACAGGGTTCGCCGAGTTCAAGAACTCCGGGTGGAAGATGACTTTTACGCGGTCCGACGGGTGGTTGAACAGCTGTACGCGGCGTATCTGGTTGAGCACAGGGTCCTCGCTGTCGTTAAGCATGTTGTGCGTCACAATTGGGGGGAGGCCGTGCCGCTTCATGGCGAACAAGCGCCGCCTGAGGAGGACCCGGTCCTGGGCGGTTATGAGCTCCTTCTCATCGGGCAGAGGGTCTCCGTCGTGCCACTTGATCGATCGCTCAAAGATACGCCTGCCGATGCTCTTCTCGATGATGTCGACGGTGTCCCTGAGCGATTTTATCACGGCCTGGCCTTTCAGGGCTTCCACCGTCAACGAGGTTGTCTGAGCTGGCATGATGATGAAGGCGACCACCGTGATCTTGCTTCCGGAAACCTTGAGCCGGTGGTTCAGACGCGCGAGGGACTCGATGAACATGTCAACACCCTTGTTCCTGAACTCGTACCGTCCTGCCGTGAAGAAGTAGAGAGTGTTTTCTGGGTCAAAGTCGTAATGGCCGTAAAAGTGTCCCCGCACAAAGTCGTGGATCTTCTCCTTTGACTGCTGGTGCAGGTTCTGGAACTCATGCATGGCGGAGAACTTGGTGACGTTCAGCCCGTTGGGCAGGACCCCATCTGGCTTCCGCTTCAACAGGTGCTCACTCTCATAGGCCGTGATGTGGGAAACGGTCGTGAAGACGTCACAGGCGTGAGCTGCGGCGCGCTCTATGCAGTACCTATGGTAGATCCCGCGCTTTCCGGCCTCCGCGTCGACATCAAACCATTGCAAGTTGTTGTAGAAGTCAACAGACCCAGCACACAGGTACCTTCCTAGCAAGGTTGCATGGGTTGTGAAGATGGTCGTCACATCGATGCGTCGCTTCTTGGTCAGTGGCAGGGCGACGCCAGCCAGCCATTCGTGGAAGTGTGCGATGACGGCTTTCGTTTTCTCGTGACATACGTACTAGTCTCGTCAGCTTCGCACTGTCCCTCCCATACTGGTCTCCGCCGGGCGCATACCTCTCCAAGGAACCAGGCGACAAGGTATCCGAAAACGATTGCCTCATTTGTCTCATCATCACCGGGAGGCGAGGGGATGGAGGCAAGATTCCACAGATCGGCCTTCCACTCATCCAGGTACCCATAGGCAGTCTTGGTGTCGATCAGGATGACGCGCGGAGCTCCTTCAATGAGCCAGCGACCGTAGAGTATACCGATGCCGCGGTCTCGCATGGACTGGATGGTTGCGGCCAACTCTGGGACAGTTGGCTCAAGCTCTTCAACTTCGACAGCAGCCTAGTGAGGTCAGCGAACAGGGCCCGCTCGGGGGCAGAATGCACCGGAACAGAACTGACCGATTGGTGGTTCAGCGGCCCGATGAGAGTGTACCGTTCACCGTATTCTGCAGTTGTCACTGGTGCCTTAGACTTGATGACCGAGTAGATACCGCCAACTGCGAGGCAGGTTAGTCAAGAGCAGTATAACCATTATTCCAAACTCTCACACACCTCGATGGGCGACTTCAGTGGCTATCTCGAAGAGGATATGGTTCTTCACCTCCCGAGGGGCGCGATCTCCGCCTTCGTTCGACATTGTGTAAGGAGGGAAACGATTTGCACGGTTCGCAGGTTGTCAGGTGTCTGGTCGCCCCAAGATTTAGCCCTCATGTGAATAGCAGCCGAGATGGCCTGATGTGTGCGGGGGCGCGAAAGCACAGCACAGCACAGCCGTGACAAGATGTGAGCTCTGGGGATAAGACAGAATACTCACAAGAGGAACGGACGCAAGACAAGGGACGACCGAACGATAGGTCCGTCAAGTCACCGCGCTGAAAGTCTGTTGACGTTACGGGCAGTATGGGGAGGCAATATCGTGGAAAGAACAGCAAGGGCAAGGCAAAAGCAGATGTTGCGTGCTGGTTCCCAATTGGGGGACTGGAGAATGGCCAGCTGCAGGAGGGGGTATCTGGATGGAAGAGTTGGCTGGTGTTATGAGCGGCGCTCGAAGGCTTTTTGGAGTTGGAGAGGAGGCGGGTGTAGCAGGACTGGGCAGGGAAAGGCTGGTGAGGTGAGAGCTCGAGGTAATATGCTCGGCATGATGCTCGCAGCGACTTTTGTGTGGTTGGGCAATCCAGGATTGGACTCTACAAAAAATAGCAGGGGCGTTAGGCCGCACGGGGCTAGAGGGACAGGGAAGTGCTACCCCAAACAGCTGCCACCCCCAGCTTCTTGTGGCCTCTAAAGCCGGGGAGAGGGGGGAGGGGAAGGAGCTCGAGCCAACCCTGGAAAGCTATACTCCGTACCTAGGTACATGTTCGGGCGCCCCACAAGCCCTCCCAGGGCCCAGCTGCACGCCTGCCAGTCCGATGTCCTGCCTGCCCGACCACCGGGCAGGCTGGCGCAGGATCGAGCAAAGCCCCCCCCCAACCCCCAGCCGGGTGGTGAAAATAGAAATCTTCCTACGAGATCCTGGATGCTGAGAAAGACAGACACCAGCAGCCCCAAGATGTCCGGCCTGCATGGTTCCGCGACTGCCTGGACAGAACAGCCAGCCGGGCGTCGTGCCAACCCGAACCGATCTGTTACCACACAAACGCCGTCGCCCTAGACTTTGTTGAGGGGAGAGGCAAGCAAGCCCAAGCACCAGGTGTGGATCTGAATCAGATGGGGCTTGGCAGGTATTCGCAGCTAGACTTCGGCGCTAGAGCAGATATTTTCTTCACGGCGGCCCCGAGAAGCGCCGATAAATGTTGTGATGTATGCAGCGCTGCGCTGGACTGCATTGCAAAGTCTGCTCCCGGAGACATGACGGGCGGCTGGACGGTCGGGTCAGGCTTGGATGACGGCCCAGTTCATGTTGGTTCCTCTCGCCCAACGGCTGTGAAGCACCTATCATGTGGTGCCACAGCGGTCCTGGTCCTGCCGTCCCGAGTCGGGCTTGACCATATTCTCTCCTCCAGCCTTGGTCGACGTGGAGCACGGCCCGGGGGAGTGACCCCACCTCCACATCCTTAGTCAGTTCTTATGACGTCTCCCGGTGTTGACGCGCGCGGGGCAGCAAATTCGATTTGACGCAACTCGCCACACTCTCCTGTGCTTGGTGTGCCATGTTGTATGCCCGTCTACTTGGGAAGAGTTGCCCCAGGCTGATGCCAATGGCATGTCTGAGGTGGTGAGATCGAGCTTGCATCGCATTGCCCCTTCCCTTACCGCTCTTTGCCCGCGGTTGCAATTTTGATGCGACAGTCTCTCTCTCCACGGGGATGACCCGGCCCGACCCTGTGACAAGGCAATCCTATCCACCCCCCAAATGCTCGCCTGCCAATGTAGACTAGGCTTTGGCGGCACGCCTGGCTGTCATGTGGACTCGGGCTTGTGCTGAGAGACAAGACGAACATACCACGATAGCATGCTCTTTGATCCATACCCGTTGAGGACAATACCTATTTCTTGCTTTTTAGCACTAGTCAAGATAATGTCTTGTCTCGTGGTCTGCCTTGTTCTGGCTCTGAAAGACTTGTGCGCCTACAAGGCGCATATCATGGCCACTAGGTTGACAACATTCTAGAAGTTGTCCTTTAGTCCAATGTCAACCCGTCGGAAAGATTAAGTACACACCCGACCGGTGCATTACCTCTCACAGCCGGCCTGACAGTTCCAATATGGCGAAGAATAAGAACAATAACAAACAGCCCTCAGGAAACTCCAACAGCAGCCTGACTCTAGGACCTGCTCTCATTGTGGCAAAAATGGGCACAATGAAGGTGTGTGCCGGAGCAAGAAGCAGACAGACAACCCTCAGAGTATTCCAGTTTGCTCTCATTGTGGTGAGAGAGGGCATGCTGAGATCACGTGCTTCAAGGGAATTCCGTATCAAAGGCCCAAGCCCGATCTGTTTCTTGCTGATGTGTTGAGTCTTTCCCATCCCTCGGTCAATAATAGGCTTCATTGGAAAGTTGGATTGCAATTTGAGCGCGAGCGAGACCATACCAGTCTCTTTCCCGCTGGCCATTGTCGGCGGGATAACCCTTCCGGCACGTGAGCTAGATCCCCAGTCAGACTACTGGATAGAAGACTCTGACCATGATGCCCTGATGTGTTTACACTATTGCAGACACAGTTTCTGCTTTTATCGTTTTGCTAATGTGCTCATGGGTGAGGCGCTGGTACGCCCAAACCTCACAATCTCCCAGGCAGACGAAGCGACCATTTGGCAAACCATGAATGCCTATGGCACCCCGAACAATAGCTTTTACGAGTCACAACAGATGGTCATAGATGAAGTGTTATAGGTAGTTTGAGATAGATTACTAGCCAATTCAGCCACTTTCACGCCATAGCTGAACTGCAAAGGTAGTTTTGAGGGGTTGTAACTTCGCAACAGGTTTACAACTCGAGAGAAAAGCCGTGTGATCAATGGTGAAGACGCATCTTGTAGAGCCAAAAGTGTGTGTGTGCTGGTCTCGCAACACAAATGTGCTGGCTTTTGTTTGTAACCAGGCATAGACAAAAGCGATGGATGGATACAATAGACACTTGAAGGTAAAGAAAAAGGAGATATCAAGTAAATACCTGAAATGGTTTGTACCATCTACCAATCAATTTGGGAGCAAAAAAGAGCTCATGCCAATTGGGGCTACTTGCCAATCTTTGTATGGACAAAGCAGTGGAAGCAGGTAAAGAGGGCACACAAAACACTTTGCCTTCCCCCCAATCCCCGACGCCCCACCCCTCTGGCCAATGGGTTGAAGTGCGGAGAAAGGGTTAGGGTTCTGGGCAGGGCTCAACACGACTTAGTGCCTCAGGAAGCAGCCCTGCTTTCGGACAGCGGGTTTCCCTCCTGCAACCTCCCGAACAAAGCCTCATCAGCATTGCCGTCCCCGCTCCCTCGGCCGACCGCCCAACACCATCTCATCATCGTTGCATGTATACGGCCCTCGTGGAAGATACGCAAGGCGACAATTTGCAATCGAAATATTGTCAGTATCAGCATGGATGCTCTGTAAAGGATGGGAAGCCTGGGTGGGACACAAGACGAAGGTCTCGCTAGGTCACCACCCATCTTGCGATGCCCAAACCCTCGCAGCGACGATGGATCGCAACAAGCGAATCGCCAACGCGGGGTCGACTGACCCGGAACCCCCAGAGTTGGCTTGGACAGTGCGCTGAAGAGGAGGAACACCAGTACTTGCCATACTCTGCTCCGAGAGCGTGGGACCGAACTACGGCGGGCTTTCTTAAGAGCACATGAACTTGCGGGAAGCGGAAGCCTTCCAGCGAGACGTCGCCTCTGTGCCCATGCTGTCATTTTACTCTCAGGCAACGCCGGGGAAAGCCGCTGCTGCTGCAAAAACATCCGGCCTCATGTCCACCCAACACGCCAAGACCGTCTTGACCAGCTCGGTCACCAGTGGTATGCATCGGGCAGGACGCCCAACAGGACCTTTGCCGTTCCGCTATCTGTCGACATGCCTATCGCGTGCCCCGGCCATGGGGTTTGTTAGAAGATGATGACAGCCCGAACGTCTTGATGCGTCATTACTGTGCTGCAGACCCGTTGTCAATACCCACCGGGAGATTCAGATCAAGGGCCCCAACTAGGAAGCGACCAGGTTTGAACCTCCGGCTGAACCGCCTCAACACGCATGTTACTGGAAATGGGGCCAAACCGCGTCAGGGCAGAACCCCCCAGGGCTTCGCCGTGCTGCCTTGGTGAGAAGGAAGCTGCCGTGGCACTTGGGTGCGGTTGCTTAGCAGGAGTTGATGTTCTCCAGGCCTCGTTGCTTTGATCAAGGGTCACATCTTCGCTTGGACATGAGCGCGTCCTGCCGGCGCGACGAGCATTAAATTGCCTGCCGGGCTCTGAGTTGCCTGCTTGGTCTTCTATGACGATGGGAGATTACATCCGGAGCAGTCGTAAAACCACTATAGCCCTACGTAGATACTTTTGACTGCCTGACACTTGAAATGCTGGGCCTCGATAGAGGGAGGCTCAAGCAGACAAGGTGGGGCAGGGGCAGCCTGGGGGGAGGGGCGGGTCCTGACTCTCCAGCGAGCTCTGTGGGCGGTGCTGCAACGAGCCTGGTGTTGCACCCCAGCCTGCCCTCCCGAGGTGGTGGTGCTTGAGTGGGATGGCGCGATATGCTGGTGAGGCGGCAGAGAAACTCGAGTCACTTTCGCGGCAGTTGGTCGCGGAGAAGGGCACGTATTGGTGGCAGCGGAAACGGTCACGGCGCGAGGAGGACTCTGACACAGCCAGAGCAAGGGCCTTGGCAGGCTCGACGAGCTTGCACCTCGACTACTGGACGGGTGGTGGGAAGTCTGGACTGGAGTTTGCCCTGGGAACAGAGTTGATGCAATTGTCGCTGACGCCAGGTCGAAACACCTGCGCATGTGCACCACGCACCGCCCTCGGGCTTCTCCCTCGGACTCTGGCACGGCACGGCACCTCACGCGGGCCTGATGGGAGCAAAAGAAGTGATACCGACGTCCCACTCTGACGACCATCACCCACAGCTGTTTCGCGACGCCTTAGACGCCTTGGAAGCCCATTCCAGCCTGCAACCCAGCCTGTTGCTTCGACACGACGACGACCGCCCTCCCTTCCTCAGCAGAACGCGTACGCGAAGCCGACCGGCGGGATAGCTCTCGCAATACAGCAGCTCCTGGGGCTGAGGGAGAACAAGCTGGTGGCCGACGTCGACGTCGACGCCCACGCGACTGGCCAGGGAGCGCACTGCACTCTTTGTCGAGCGGATCTCTTCCCAGGCTCGAGCCTTGCGACGCTTGCTCGCTGGCGGTCCTTGATCCAGGCACCGTTTCTGGTCTACCAACAACACACGCCTTCCGGCCCCCGATGGTCCCATAGCTTGGAAATCGGCCAGGCTTCTTCTCTTTACCTTTTGCGAGCTTGACGCCGACATCTACACCACACGCAGCAGGCCGTGGTCGCGCAACTGCCACCAGCAGAGCCAGCCTGTGCGCAGAGAGGTGTTCGGCAAAATTCCACTGACACCACGTCTGTGGCCCAGCGCGTCTAGCGGCTACCTGAGCACGCCTCAGCGTGGTCCCCACGCCCGCAAATCCTGGTCACCCACCCCCCCCGGCCCAGCTCCCTCCCGCCTGGCGTTGGGTCCTCTTGGCCACCGAGAAGCCAAAATGTACTTCTCCAAGCACAGGCGGTTTCCTGCCCCTACCTCTGCCTCCTCCGCCTTCCGACCTGACCTTGCAATCTCGACACGCCACCGGCCCCGACAAGATGATGCAATGCCAGACGACAGCCGCAACCTCGGCGACGACAAAGCTGTGAGAGCACTGTCGGATCGTGGCATGAGGGATCCCGCCAACCCTCCTCGACAACCCTTGTCTCCCCTACGTGCCGCTGCCCCACACGCTGCTGCAGCCCCGAGCAAGAGAGAAGCCGCTCATCGCAGAGGCAGAGATATTATACGCAGCCCGCCTCCAACAGCCCACGACCGAAGCTACCGCAATACCAGACCTCGCCAGCGCTCCCGCAGCCCCCTTGGGCATCCCAAATCGTCTCATCCGTACCGTCACAGATCTAGAGATCATAGCAGAGACGCAGCCCGTCGCCCGGGTGACTTGTTCCCTCGACACAAGCACCAAGGGCCTCGAGGCACCTCTTGGGGTCGCGAGGCTGCACATCCCACCGGCACACGCCAGCCGCCCCCTCACCAACCCAGGGATCCTCACACCGACGACCTCGCACGCCAGCCATTACGACCACGATCACCGCTGCCGACTGAGCGACGGAGAAGTCGTAGTCCTCAGTCCAGTGCTCCCTATCCGAGGCGCTCTCGTCACGAGCACGGCCCGCGAAGGTTCGACGCGGAACCAGACGCAGACAGGACTCGTCCCTACTCAACCCGGCCGGAGGCGCCGTCCTCCAGACGAGAACGCTCCTTGACGAGTCGGGAGCGACTTCTGATCAAGAAGAGTTCCGGCGTGCCACAGGCGCCGCCTGCAATTAGCGGTGGTCGGTCGCCTCCTCCACCTCGTGGTCGAGATTTTCCGGACAACCCAAACCTGTGTCCCCTCGGTCAGAGAGCATCTCCACATCGCGACCCAAGCCCGTCGTCATTTACTGGACGACGTCTCCCACCCTCTCCCCCTCGCCGCGAGGGTCCTCAGTCGCACCCACCCGGCCGACGCCGGCGATCAATTCCGGACAACTTGTCTCGGGACAGACTGGACCCGGGGTACGATAGAGAGAGAGACGACTATACTAGACGGCCAACCCGGTCTCCCTCGCCAGGAGGCCGACGTGGGTCCTTCTCATCCAAACGGCAGAGAAGGCTTGATCACTTGCCTCCCAAGGGGCTGCATTCAGAGCCGGCATCCGGCTCTAACAGTATTGAGGTCAACATGTCGGCACGAGGCAATTTTCGAGGGTCATATAGTGGTCAGTATCCCTCAAGGGGTCATTATAACCAGGGATCACACTCTTCCGGCCATGCCACGCCCAGCTCCTCCTTCCACGGCACACCACCCGCCCAGTCGCCTTATAGCGGGGGCAGGGGCAATTGGGGCGGTCAGCAACAGTATTCACCGCAGAGGTAGGTCAGGAGTACTCCCACTCTCGACATCGGATCGCTAACACCTGGTGCAGCCAATATCCGCCACAATTCCCGCCGAACGGCTACGCACCGACCGCACCCGCGGCGCATTTCCAAGGCAGCCAGGCCAACTCGCCTCCTGTAGGCACACCAACCGGGCCAAGCCATCAGTTTTCTCAAAGTCCGTACCGCGGAGGGTATAGAGGCTCATCTGGCGGCGGATATCGAGGGAATAGCGCGGGTCCTGGGGCTGGTCGAGGATCCAGTCGTGGTGGGTTCAAGAGCGGCCACTGGGGATCAAGTGGCAACGGCTCCAGAGCTGCCTCGAGTCAGCCTGAAGATGCGGGCTCAGGGAGGGCGACCCCGCAAGCTGGCTCTAGCGTAGGTGACCAAGGCTCGGCCCACGGCGACGTGCCGACGCATGAAAACGAAAACCCCTTCAGGCCTCCTAAGGAGTTCCAAGTGGAGGACACTGCCATGGATGACGGAAACGAAGAAGAGTCAATACCCGCCCCCTCAACTCGTCCACCCCCGACCGGCCCTGCGGCGGAGAAGAAGATCAGCTTCGCGCTCAAGTCGGCCCCGAAAGCGCCAGTTACAGCCCCGAAGTTCGAAATATCCTCGAAATTCAACGCGCCCACAAAGAAGGACCCACCAAAGGAGCCTCATCGCCACGAACCCCGAGATCGGGACAGTCGCGACCCTCGAGATAGCAGGGATCCTCGGGACAATCGGGACAATCGAGACAACCGCGACCACCGTGACCACCGCGACCATCGTGACAACCGAGATATCAAAGGCAGCCGAGATCATCGGGACACCCCACATAAGCATGGTGCAGACGGTCGGGATTTGCCGAGGAACGTGCCAACTGAGCCCCGGGCGGCCAAGGAGCAACAGAGGCGCCATGAGCAGCAGAAGCCGCGAGAACCCCGGGAGCCTCGGGTACGAATGGTGAAGAAGAAGATGAAACGCCTGAAGGAGAAGCCCGCCCTCGAAGACCACCTGGCAGCTTCGGATTCTGTCTACTTCCGGAAGCCCGGCAACGAATCCGTGATCGGTGCCGGTACTTACGGGAAGGTGTTTAAGGCGCTTCATGTCTACACCAAGAAGCTCGTTGCTCTGAAGAGAATCCGCATGGAAGGCGAGAGGGATGGCTTCCCAGTGACCGCTGTTCGCGAGATTAAGCTTCTGCAGTCTCTAAAACACATCAACATTGTTGCACTGCTCGAGGTCATGGTCGAGAAGAACGAGTGTTACATGGTGTTCGAGTACATGTCGCATGACCTGACAGGTATACTAAACCATCCCACCTTCAAGCTCGAGGCGGCCCACAGGAAACATCTGTCAAAGCAGCTGTTTGAGGGCCTCGACTACCTGCATCAGCGTGGCGTCCTGCACCGAGACATCAAAGCTGCCAACATCTTGGTCAGCAGCGACGGCATTCTCAAGTTGGCTGACTTCGGCCTGGCCCGCTTCTACGCGAAGCGGCATCAGCTCGACTACACAAACCGAGTCATCACCATATGGTACCGCTCTCCCGAGCTGCTGCTTGGTGAGACTCAGTACAGTCCTGCTGTGGACATCTGGAGTGCCGCCTGTGTCATGATCGAGATCTTCACACGGCGTGCTGTCTTCCCCGGCGATGGTGGGGAGATCAGCCAGCTGGACAAGATCTATTCCGTCCTCGGTACGCCACACAAGTCGGATTGGCCAGGCTTGCTAGATATGCCATGGTTTGAGCTCCTGAGACCCGGGGTGAGGAAGCCAAACGTGTTCGCAGAGCAGTACGAAGACAAGCTACCGCCCGCCGCGTTCAAGCTCATGTGCGAGATGCTGCGATACGACCCACTCAAGAGACCGACCGCCGCCCAGGTGTTAGAGCATTCTTACTTCACCACCGAGTCACCGGCCCCGCGGCAGGCAGTGGAGTAAGTAGAACCGAATTCCCTCTTGACATGCGCTGTCCTGCATGACACAATTGTGCTGACCAACCTGACAGACTCCAACACGTGGACGGCGACTGGCACGAGTTCGAGAGCAAGGCGCTGCGGCGCGAAAACGAGCGGAAGGACCGGGAGGCACGCAAGGCCGCCGAGAAGGGCTCTGGCTCAACAAGCAAGGACAATAAGGATCCTCGGAAACGGCCACCAGAGGCGACTGATGCGAACCGCGAATCCAAGCGCCAGCATGTCGAGAAGCCGTCAGAGGCAGCTCCTGGTGATGGCGAGGCATTCCCGTCGAAGAAGGCCTAAATGTTTGGCATGGTGGTGACGAGTCTCCTGGATCTCGACAGGAGGCGGTATAAGACATCCCTTGAGGATCAATTCCCGGAGCGAGGGTTGAGTGTAGTCATACCCCCTGGAATCATCAGGGCAAGAAAGAATTGATACTCTTATCTCACGCTCACTGCCCGAGTTTGTTGACACTATCAGTGAGACTACTATACCCGCGGTGAAGATGTCGGAACACATGGGTTGTTCATGTACGGGACTGGTTGATTAGAAACGTGGCAGCAACGGGGTTGGATGCGTCGCGGTCGTCGTCCTGTTGTTCTTGGGCTATGCGCCCTGAAGCCGCCGAGCCTCGGTGTCCGCAGCAACACACTCACTGCTCGCTCCCATGCCGACAGCACGTATGCAAGCGCAGATAGGTTCCTGAGGCACCGGAAATTCTCCTGCCAATGATGATAAAGCGTACACAGCAAACGACGCTCGCGGTTGGACGACTTAGACACATTGTTGAGACAGCAGAAAGATCAAGAAATATGATTATCAATGTCGTCCTCTCGTCTCCATAGGTTGCATCTAGTGGTTTATAAATAATAATAATCCACGAAGATGCCAAGCAGGAAAACCACGACTGCCGTCCAGCCGCCCGCCAACCACCCATCTATCAATCGCCATAGAGCAACCAACTGTACCAGCGTACATATGTAGCCAACTTCACCCCCACCAACCACACCAAACACACCCTTTCATTTTCTACCAAATCAGCCCAATTTTCCCAACTCCTTCCTGCCCTCCCACCTGTAGATCCTCTATCCCAGGCATGTGCATCTCTAGCACCTATGATGACGACCCTTTAAGCTCCTGTACTCCGGACTCCGCCATACAAACTTGTCATTAGAACAGCCCACGTAGAGGTCAGGGTGTATACCGGTGCTCTCAATACACGCATGGCCACGGGCAACATGCCGGGGGAAAGGGATATTTGGTGGGTTGGCAAAGAGCAGGGGAGGGGAAAGATCCGAAGAGTAAGGTCAACAGAGACAAGGGTAGAAGATATCGACAGTAAAGTTGACAACAGTCTCTGTTTTTGTGCTCCAATTCCGGAGAAGGAGAGTGAGAACCCCTTTTGCTTTTCTCTTGCTCTCTCTCTCTCTCGCATAGCCGGCAGTAATGAGAACCCCCCCCCTTACACTCCACGCTGATGCGGAAACCAACCTGTGACTGACAACCGACACCGAGCCTAAGAACCGCCCCCCCCCCCNNNCCCCCCCCAACCAACCGCCGCCCACCAAAGATTCCTTTACCAATCATCCACCACCAAGCCATTCCATTCCTTTGACTGATTGCGACCGTTTGGACTTAAAGACAGTGCGATAATAAACAAGAACGAAGAAAAACGACAAGTGACAGAATGTAGTAGGGGTATGACACATTCAAGTCCGTCCCCACCCCCTCCCAGCAGAATAACATATGCGTTCTGGGGCAAAACCACCCCCCACCCCCGAGGATGCAAAAATGTACAACCGCCGTGTCGCGCTACTTTTGTCTTTCCGTTGCAACATATTGCTTTTTGTCCACCCTGTGCCCTCCTACACCACCCGATGCCGCCGGTCCCGTGAAAAGTTTGTGATCTCCCAAAAGCCAGCCGGCCCGGCCCAAACGTTTGGTATGTGAAGATCGCCGAGCCTTTCCGGTTACTCTATGTCCTCAAAGTAATCGCATATATAGTCACAAGTGAAAGTCGACAGTTGAGTTGATCTAGAAGGATGACGCTGAGGCCGAGTGCGAATGCGTCACGCAAGAACCTCAGGCGGGCGACTTGCTAGGAGCCCCGCCACCGTTCTGACGGGGGTCCCCGCCGCTGACAGAGAGGCCGCCGATGCCGCTCGAGAGGAAGGCGAAAGGGTCGCTCTCCCCAGCCGAGTAGAAGTTGGATGGCCCGGCAGAAGCAGGGCCGTTCTGTGCCGACTGAAAGGCAGCCTCGGCAGCGCGGCTGTCAAAGGGTCCGGCAGAGTGCGCACCGGGGCCGGGGCCAAAGTGTGTGTTAAGTGAAGGGTAAGGTGCTGCGCCGCCACCGATCCCTGATGGCAGGGCGTATGTGCTTGGTGGGCCGCCAAACTGCTGCCCGTAGCCACCACCAGAGTTGAATCCGCCCCCGGATCCGAAGGGCCCGGGCCCGGGGTTGCCACCCATGGATGCCTGGCTCATGTAGCTAGACGGGGTGTCCATCGGGGTAGGGTAGCCCGAGTCGGCGACGATGGCAGCGCCTGCGCGGCTGGCGCCGCAACGCAGGCAGCAGACGTTCTTGGCAAAGTTGTGGTAGCCGCAGACCTCGTTACCACACTTCCAGTCGCCGGCACGGAAAGGGACAACGCCGCTGCCTCCCATACGGCCGCCGCCACCATGGCCCATGTGTCCGTGATGGTGGCCACCACCGTGGTGAGGAGGACCCATCATCGCCGGTGGCCCATAGCCACTGCCGCCACCTCCGCCGTAGCCACCATAGCCCATGTCGCCTGTCGGGCCGGCACTGACCGCGGGGTACGAGCAGCGGAAACATGCCGTGCGGCGCTGGAAGTTTGAAAATCCACAACTAGGGCAGGTCCAGTCTCCAGGTCGAGGTCGGTTCTTGCTCGGAGGGAACGGGGTTAATATCTCCTGGGCCCGGTCCAGCACCCGGCTCGACGATGGGGAGACCTCGATGGCCTTCTCATTGAGGGCTCGGCCATTCATGCACAAGCTCTCGGCCGCCTGTGAACGAGCACGGTCAGCATTGGAAATCACGTCTCGCCTGTCGTAGTCTATGCTTGTAGGTCTGACTGCACTTGGTACGGGGAAAGGCTGCACGTCGGACACCATATCACGTCGACACGATAGTCCACTTGGATTTAAACAAAGGTGAAGGAACGGGCAAACCAACGATGCGAGGGTATCGACTTACTTCCTCATGGGATGAGAAGACTGCGAAACCAGTGCCCGTGGGCTTGTGCTGCTCAGGCGTGCGAAGGGTCCAGAAGGCGATGGGGCGGCCGCCGAACTGGGTGAACCAGCTCTCAAGCTCGGACTGGGTCGTGTCGTGGGGCAAGCCCGACATGTGGAGGACCTTGCTCCGCTCCGAGAGGAAGGCCCTGACGTCTGCGCGGGCATCCATCGGGCGGGTGAGCACGTCTGGGTGCTCGCTTGGGGGCTGGGACTTGCGGACCAGGCCGCGGAGGACACGAGCGAGGGTGATAGCTTCGTCCATGGCCCTGCGGGGCGAGGCAGGGGCGAGAGCCTGGAGATGGAAGGGCAGGTTGTGCTTGATGGGAGCACTGGACTGGACCGCCTCGACCTCGAGAGCCGCACAGATATTAGCCAGCGACGACGGGCCAAAGGCCAGACACTCGGGATGGTGCTGCTGCCACCTCTGGTATTCGGTCCGCAGGTCGAAGGTCCGGGAGTGCTGGAGGTATGGAGGAAGCACGACGGCCTTGTCGCGGGCTTCTCGGGGGAGCTGGACCCGAAGGTCCCACGCGTCGAGTGTCACGAAGACGAAGTCGAGGTTCTGCGAGTTGAGATGCTCGGAGGCGAAGGCATCGAAACGGTTAATTGCGTCCCTGAACGTCCCGGCATTCCTAACGTGCTCCCAGGTCAGGGTTGTCAGGCTCGCTGGAAAGGCATATCGGTCAGCTTGATGCGGACCACGAGCGGCACAGGGCATGCGGAAGGGAGAGGGGGTCTAGCACGCCCTACCGGACGAGTACGGGCAATGCATCGCGGAGGACTTACTGCACAGTGGGGTGATTGGCGTGTTGATAGGCTTGACCAAGACACTTTCGCGATGTATCTGTTGGAGGGAGAGATGGGCCGTCAGCTTGAGGGCCCCGTCTAGGTCACCACGTCCCTGAGCTGTAGGGGCAGCAATTCGGGGTCAGAGCGAGAGAGCCCACGCACATCTTCGAGTGACTTCGCGTCCACCAGGATCCACCCAATCTCAATAACCTCGGCGGAATCCTTGGTTACGTAAACGCCGTGCTCGTCGCAGGTGGTGGCGACATGAATGACCACATAACGGTCAACGTTCAAGGGAGCTGGAGGGGGGGCTGCCATGGTCGGTACCGTTGGCGGTGAGGGTTTTCGAAGGGGTAGCTTGTCGACGGCGGGAGAAGATGCGGCCGGGCTAGCTGATCCAGCTGCAGGAGGTCAGTCGGAGCGAGAGAAAATCGGCCACGACCTCGGCGGTCCCAATCAGGGCCTGTGGGGACGGGGCGGGAGCTGCGAAAAGCAAGCTGTAGGCCTCGGGTCGAGGCGAGCCAGGGGAAAACTCGAGGTAGAGCCCTCGCAGGCTGTGGACTCGGGCGGGAGAGACAGGATCGAGTGGACACGTACTGCTGCTGCTGCTTGTTGCCGCCAAAAGCTTGGGTCAGGGAGCAGTATTGGACTTGGAGAAAGTGGCAGCCCGCCGGATTGATGGGGGAGAGGGGAGGCAGACACAATATGAGAACTCGGTAAGGAGATGCCGAGCCTGCAGTGTGGGTTGTGTGCGGTGGTGTGCTGTGCTGCACACGCCCTCTTTGGCTTGTTTTGAGGGGAGAGTGGAAAGGCGAGGGAGGGTGGGAGACGAGGTGGTTTGTAAAGGAAAAGACCAAACCAAGAGAAACGAGACGACGGGTTGGCAGGACTGCCAGGTGGACTGGCGGACTGGACAGGACTGGACAGGACAGGACCGGACCAGGGGGAGGGAGAAAGAGGACCAGCAAAGTGGAGGAGGAAATAGAGACAGGCCAGACAAGATCAGACAGATTAGATAGACAAGACAGAGCAAGAGTAAGTAGCCAGTGCAGGGCAGCCAGCTCCCCACTGGCGTACGGCAACCACCAGTTCGAAGGGTCAATAAAAAATAAAAAAAAATAAAAAGAAGGATACCAGGCACACTCTATTGTGCTGTGTGCCTGTGTGCCTGTGTGCTGTAAGCTGTGAGCTGTGAGCTGTGAGCTGTGCTGTACTTCCACTGGCCCTCGGCGGCAGCAGTAGTGGGTAGTAGTGGCTGGTGGTGGTAGTGGTGGTGGTGGTAGTGATGGTGGTGTGCTGTACTGTACTCTGTCCAATTCCCTCCGTCCCCTTGCAAACGAAGCATCTACCCCTGTCGGCCGTGTGATAGTGTAATTGGGAGCTTCCGTCAATTTGTGGGCCGCTTTTCAGCGTGAGGTTCAGTGTTGCAGGCATCCTTGCCGATCCGGGCCTCCGTTTTGGTTGCTTGGTGAGGAGGACGAGTGCTGGCCACGCAGGCAGGTGGGCAGGCAGACCAAGCAAGCATGCTTGCGAGGAACTGGAGCTCCTCTTCTCTCCTTCCATGTCTCCTCATCAAAGCCCAGCCAGAACTGTCGTGAACCTGACTCGACCTGACGGTTGATCTGACCTGGCCCGGGCTGGGATTGTTGGACCCTATCTGACCTGTTGAGACCCCAAGTCGGCCAGTGCGGGAGGGTGGGACGAACTCACCTACTTAAGTAGCTAATAAGTATATACTCTATACCTACCTAGGTACTAGGTAGTTGGCATAACAGCAGTAGTAGTCATAGTAGTCATAGTACGGCTAAGTACAGGGCTCGCCCTCTCCCGCCGCCCCCCTCATCAGAAACCATGCATGTTGCGCTCGCACGTTTTCGACGGTTGGGAGCCGTTTTCGCCGGCTCGGGAACCTAATACCTGGGTTCCTGGTAATGAGAGGAGCTTGGGAGCTTGGGGAGCTCAGGGCATGTCGTCCCTTGCTCCCCCTCTGGTGTAGGCAAACCGACAGATTGGCAATGGACGGGGCAAGTCGACCCTGTATCCGGTGCGATTCCGCGACCTCAGGGGTCAGAGGCCGGGGGAGGGGAATCCTGCTTCTGGGCCGATCCTCTCCTGCGGCACGAGGCTCGCCCACGAATGGGTGCTTTTATCTTAGATGAGGGTTGCTTGTTAGCCGGCCTGTTCCGTCTTGCGGAACCAGAGAGTGTCTGGTCTGAACAACCGCAGTCCACAGTCCACAGTCCACAGTCCACAGGCCCAGGCCCAGGTACGCAGATTGTATGTGGTGGTGGTATACATGTACACGAAACCGATCATGGAGCTTCCGCTCGGCCCATTTCAAATCAACCTCGACCTGCCAGATGCAGCAAGCACATGCATTCCATCCCTCTCCCCCCCCCCCTCCAAAAAAAGGTGGTGCGACAGTGATGCTTGCTTACCCATGTCATGTACGGACCTGCTTTCTGAGCAGGCAAAACAAAGCACCGACAAAAGCCAGCTCATCAAGGCAGATAGATGGCTACCTACTAAGTACATGCATAGTATACCTGTAGACGTTTGTGCGTAGACTGGGAAGATAGGGCACATACCGAGCTGACCTGTGGGGTCTAACTCATAACTCAATGTCAGGCCATGTTGGAAAACGAAGCGAGGGCTCCCACGTTTTCTCAATGCACCTCGACCCTTTGACCCCACGCCTTGCTTGGGGCTTGAGCCGACTCGGGAATTGGGGCCGGATTTTTGGGGTAACAAGATTGAAATAGCTGGACTGGAAACCCCGGTATCATGCACCACCCATATAACATAGTACTTGAGACTACTCTCTGGACTATCCCGTGTGGTTCTGTAACGGCGTAAAGTAAATCCGGGCCCGCTTTTCCACTTCTTGGCCCCTGCAATTGGGGTGTACGCTATGGGTACGTCACCACTAACGCCGACTACCGCCTGCAGCCCTTCCTCACCACCAAGCCCACCCTCAACGCCCTCGCCGCCCTCGCCCTCAACACCACTATTTTTGACCCTATACACCTATTTCCTAGTTAATTTGTTTCGGGGGAGATCTCAGGCAACGCAGCCATAATAGCTTCAGCAACGAGGAAGGTCACACAGTACGGCTGCGATAGGTGCAATGTCGCCCTTTGTACCTCGTCTATCTCTGGGTACAAGTTTCATAACCAGAACGCCTAAGAAACCGAAGTCACTCTTGTTTCCGCTATTTCCGGTGTTGACTATTGGCCCATACCCTGGTCTCGCTTAGGGTACGCCGATAGTAGATACAGCACCACAGGGGATACTGTTTGAGTACATATGCCTGCACCTCTTGTCTTGTAGTGACATCGGGCCAAGGGGTCTGTGACGCTCGTGTTTACCCTTGACCGTGTCGACCATGTCGACCGTGTCGGGCAATCGCGAACACGTCACGGGCTGGGCCGTCCGCTGGACTGGGGGTTCCCCTGTCGACAGCAGCTGGAGCACATCTTGCTTGCTTTCTGTGAACTACAACGCCGCCATGCCACCTTGTCTATTTCCTTTGGCACACCAGGCCGTCATATCATGAGTGCACCATTTGCCGGCAGTTTTGCTGGGCCGACTGTTTATCATCACACTTCCTGTCATCGAACATCTCTCCCTCTGTCTATATCCCTCTGTCTATATCCCTCTGTCTATATCCCTCTGTCTATATCCCTCTGTCTATATCCCTCTGTCTATATCCCTCTGTCTATATACTCCGTATATACACACCTAGGCATAATGCATGCAAGCCAGACCCACAGAGCATCTACCAACAGAACAACCAACCCATCAGTACGTAGAGCTGCTTCTTATAGCACCTTGCTGTCCCCTGCTCTGCCATTCCCGGTGCGCAATATTACACCAAGCATAGGCGAGCCTGTCTGACGCCCTCTCCTCAACGTTGCACAATTGGCCACATGGCATATTCCATTCCGCAAGTCGGATCGCCAGGTTCAAAACGTGGCTTGCTGCCGTGCCACGGTACTAGGTCTGTATGCAACTTTTTTTTTTTGCCCTCTCCTCTCTTCTGACCACAGTGCCAATATCCACCCTCCCTGCCAGCCTGCCAGCCTCCTTGCGTCGCAGCTGACAGCCCGTCACTCATTACAGTGACATGGTTGCAGCTATCTTTGTGACTAATACCCAGGAGTATAGGACCGAAGCGACAACACCACCCTCCCCTCCCTAAACGAGTCGCCAGAGAACTGTGCACTTGCCTGCCTTTCTTGGGGCCTTCCAAGGTTTGTCGCTATCACCCCGGGGTGTTGCCGACTTATTACTTGTGTTCCTTGACTTCCAAGGTTGTTACGTCTTCTTTAACTTGGCCCGAGTCCGAGGCCATGGCTCAAGACCATCCCTCCCGAGTACTCTCTCTCTCTCTACATTCTCAGTAGTCGTCCAGAACTGGTCCATGGTCAACCTGAGAGAGGCTCCCTTGGCCGTGCCACCCACCATCAGGATAGGCCTGGACGCCCAGCCTCGACCAGAGATAAGCTCTCGAACCTCTGGGCGCGGTGTGGGTTTGTCGGGAGGCGGGCATGATTCTCCTCACGCACTCAGCTGACGGCGCAACCTTGCTGGCCCTCAACAGATCATGGCCATTATTTCCTTCCCATGTCTCCGATCTCACACCGTTGGGATGTCATATCATCGCATTGTGTTCACCAATGCCTTCTTCTGTTTCAGACTCCGCAGTAGCCTCTCCGAATTCAGCAAAGATCCGATAGGCATAACGTGGTTTCAGAGACAACTCTCGTCATAGCGCTCCCAGCGACCTCCTGTGGCGCAGAGACCCTCAACGCCATACCCGTGCTAACTAACGCGCGCCCGGAGACTGGACAGGCACTGACAGGCTACTTCAGGGTCGCCCACACATTCCCGTGCCAGCCCGTCTCACCAAGAGGGCGATCGGTACAGTAAGTCTTTTTTTTTTTTTCATGCTTCAAGAAGGAACAAGCCAGAATATCGCGGTGACAAGGATAATTCTACGTCTTCAATGCCCTACTTCAGCTCCTCCCACCCCCTTCATACCAACCCGGTACCCCATGGGGCACTCCATCCGCTTCGTCGTCGCCGTCATTGTCATCGCCATCGTCTCCTCCGAGGGCCGCATTTGCCTGAACATGTCTGCCGGATCAAACCTGTTGGTGTCTTGCGGTTAGCACCTGTCGTCCGTCCTGAGCCGCTGAGCGAGCCAGGGAACAGGGATATGGACAGGCTCACCATGTCTCGAGGCTTGTCACCTGGAATATGTCGTTCAGCTTCGCTACTGTCACACCTTGGATATCGAGCACCCCGCGGTGAGCCTTGATGGTCACCGTCGAGTCGTCTTCGTTTTTCCCGACATAGTCTCCCTTCATCCAACCCCAGTGGCGCCACTTGAAGGCAACAACCGGCGGGCCGCTGTACACCTCCAGGACCTCCCAGGCAAAGTTCGGCATCATGTCTCGGAACGTCTTGTGGCTCTCGTCGAACGTCGACTTGGCCCCGTAATACTTGTTGGGCGCTATGACCGCGGAATAAGTACCCCTGGAATTGTTTTCGTCGTCAGCCACCTGGATAGGCAACAAGAAGAAGCAAAATTCGCCTCGACTCGTTGGTTTTTGCCTTGGCCCCGCTTTGGCCTTCCTTCCTTTTGCTTCGGAAAGTCATCATCGCGCCCCCAAATTGGTGGTGACACAGACGCCTTGGGGGAGCCAGGGTACGGGACGGATAGAAGGCTCTACGCACACTTTCAACATGTGTTCCGCATCCTGGGGCGGCCCGCCATTGACCGAGAAGGTGTACTTTTCTAGGTCCACGGTTCGCCATTCCGACACGTCCATCTTATGTGACGCCTCGATCTCCCAGTTCTTGACCAAGTTCTCGACCAGCGTTTCCAGAGACCTGGCCTCGTGATTCGCGCGTTTCTCTGCCGGGTTGAAGTCAGCACGGCTGGGAACTTGTCCGAGTTGACAGCGTGCCTGGGTCTCGCCGAGGCCAGCATACCGTTTGCCCACATCTGCCTGGTGACTGTATAGTCTGGGGGCCCTCCATACCGCCATGTCGCCTTGTCATGGGTCTGAGGGACGGGAGTGGTCAGCTGAGGGCCTAGGGCTCTGCCGTAGGGGCCAGCCTGACGGGGGAACGACTTACGACAGCATTTGCATCGAGCATATAGTCGGGGAAGCTGGGACCTTCGGGCTCCTTCGCCTTGTCGTCTTCGACAGGGACCTTTCCCATTACTTGGCCCATGGTGAAGTACGTTGAGGCTTGCGTGATGCCGACAAGGTTGGCAATGTCGATGGGGTTGGAGGTATGTCAGTATCGGGAGGCTTGGCGCTTGATGTGAGTCTTGTATCACGGTGCTCAGAGAACAAACAACAGACGTCTTACGTTGAGCAAACAGCAAACATCTTACGGTTCTAGAAGGGCGTTCGGCCACGAGGGTGGGCGGGGCCTCGTTTTATACATGAGCCGTGCCATCTGCTTCTCCTTCTCACGCCGGTTCCCCGAGCTGGGCCCGGACAAACCTCCCTGGCCGAGCTCCATCTCAAGGGGCCTAGGTCTCTACTGCTCACCAATGCGAGCTTATCATGTCCCGAGGCTGCTTGGCCGCACTTAGGTAGCCTGGGGCCTTTCGGGCTAGTCGTGTCGCAGCCATTGCTCAATATTTCGGGGGCTAACTGCATGGAAAAGGTGCGAGTATCTTTCCCTTCACACGGACAGAACTGGACAGGCCAGTGTCATGCACATGCACATTCCAGCCAGGTGCTCAGCTTTTTCCCGACCGGGTGTACTTCTGTCCCGGCAGCGGACTGAGACATGCTCATCCCTACGGCGGATGGGGAGCGCTGGCCGGGCCTGCCACTCGTGGAGCTCATGGCTACTTGCAAGCCTTGCAGCGGCCGCCTCGCAGGTGGCCCTGACTTACATAGGGGCCCACGAACTGCTCGCTGTCATTCGCCAAACCGGCGTAATTAAAGGCCCTGATCAGCCTGCCCCGACCCAGGGGTCCCTACCGGAGGAATATGCGAGAAGCGCAGCTGGGGGCATCTCGTCAAAGTCGGCGAAATTGGTGATCCTGCACGCCCGGTTACACCACGTCTCCGGAGCATTGACTCACGTATCAATGCCACGAGTCTGACCGGGTTGCGAGGGGACACGATCGGTGGAACCCCCCTGCACGAGATCTCTTATCTGCCTGGCACAGTAGCAGTGAGATCTGCAGCCACCTGGAATGGACGAGGATGCGTGACGCCCACGTTGGCGCTCGTATGGCAGCCAAGCCCCGGGGGGGGGGCAGAGGGCTCGCCGGCGCGCGCCCACGTACCGGATGATGCCCAGTGACATGAGGTGTGGATGGCTCTGTCAACTGCGAATAGCAAGGGCATGGCTTGCTGTGGTTGAGCCACCACCGGCCCGAGGATTACACCATACCGAACGGCGGGGTCTAAACACAAAGCGTCCACATGGTGAGCAAGGCTGTTCTGACCCAGGATTGGTGATCGTGGCGTGACCGGTCCAAGCCTGCCGAGGAGGACTTGTTCCCAATCCTTTGATTTTCCCTGAACTGTAGCGTCGTCTTTCGCGCCTGCTCTCGTTCTGTGGCATGTTTGTGGCATAAGTTGTCGGCTTCCTACAGTGATTAGCCTCATCTACTTGATGACACCACTCGGCCCTTCTTCTTTCTTCTCGCATCGGGTTCCGACAGAAGTCGGGCCTGCAGGGCGCAAGGGCGGTCGGTTGGACCCACCGGACTTCTCCCTCCAGATGTCGGTCTCCTGGGAGCCTTCTCTCCACCCCTCCCCCCTTTTCCTCCCAGAGACAAAGAAACAACATTGTACATACGCACACACACGCGCGCGCACACACATACACAAAAAAAAGAAGAAGAAAAAAGTCAAGCCATATCAGATCTCCGAGCCAGCCTCCGCCCTGCCTCGATATTGCAAGGCAACGGCTGTCACTGGGCCTCAACGCTACTCATTGGGCGCGGATGTGTTACCCTCAGGTCAGTCTTAGCTTGCCTGACTGTAGTATTTGCTTCTGGCCAACTGTGGCACCAATATTGACGCGCTCAGGTTGAAAGACATGGATGACTGCAGGACACTTGGGATCGAAGACAAACAAGCAATGGGTCTCAGCGGATGATGCCGTCGAAAATACACCTGCCAGCCTGCCAGGTGTTCTGACACAGCCTGCACTTGCTTTTCCCATGGGGAATCTTGTCGCCGGTCGTGCCTCCCAAAATAAGCGTCATCATGCACTGCCCATGTGCAATTGGCACTTGCTGTGGCGCCCCTGAGTGGGTGGCGATTGGGCCTCGACAGACGGATCACGCACACAGCGCCGTGAGCTGCGGAAGCCCTTTACTCAGAACCGTCTTTGCCGGACGAGACCTATCTCCTAAATATCGGTACCCGACGCGGATCCAGCCCAATGGAGACGACCAGCCCTGCGCCCGTGGCATGTCCTGCCACCGAGCCTCATCCTCAAGGCAACCCTACGAGTCAACAATCTCACCCCGTCAGGCGGATCGCTTCGGGGGACGACGGGACCATCCTGCTCCTGCTGGTCATAGCAATCTTCAGTCAGTTTCCGAGCCACATTGTGTCTTTTGTCTTTGTCCCCCTGTTGGCCACGCTGGCGGCCATGCTTCGTCGGTCAATCTCTCTGATACTATGTTTCACATGCTGATTAACAATGGGTTTCCGCAGTCCCCCCAGTTGCCGTGCTCTGCATCACTGGCTGCGACGCACAGTTTTGGCTTAATGTCATCCTCGAGCTCCTCACCCTGTGAGTTCCCACAGAGAAAGCCGCACATTTGTGCCAACCCTCCCCGGAAGGGGGATGGGGGGTGGACAGACACACGCACAGAGAGAGAGAGAAGCTGACGATTGGGCACCGGCGATCAAGCGGGACCGCAATTTTCTTCCACGCCGTCTGGGTCATCCTATGCTACGGCAAGGGCGGCCGCCTGACCTGGGCACAGCGGAAGAAGCTCGAGCGGAGGAGGCGTCTCCAGCTGCTAGCAGGAGAACCATCACCTCTGCCGCCGCAGCCGCAGGCCCGCAGCGAGGCATACGCCAGTGCTCCACCTTATAGCGCCTAGGGTCGTGGCCACGGCGGCGACTAGAAGTTTGCGTGAAGAGTTTCTTGTCTCCCGGGGAGGGCCGGAGGACGGCGCACACAGAGCGTCTTGGGGGTGGGCATCTAACGGCATCCGCCTGAAGTAAGTCAGTCCTGTGGCGGCTGGTGATGCATGCTTTTAAAGAGCACGGGGTTATGTGGAACATTAATCATTATGTTTTTGTCTACCTGAAGGGGCCTGGCAACTGCCGTGGCCGATGGGAATCGGTGTAGAGTGTGTGTGCTCTTGCATTTTCATAACCAAGAACGTCTTTTTTGATTAATGCCTACGCCGTCGGGGAATTTCTAGCTGTGCATCGCCACCTTTCCCCCTGTGTGTGTGTCTTGCTCGCCACCTTGCAGTGCGTTGCATATAGCAAGGTTGCATTGTAGGGCTGAGCACGCTCAAAATAAGCGACAGACACGAAGCGGCTGTTTTTTTTTTTTTTTTTTTTTTTTTTTTTTTTTTGTGCGCAGCTGTGACTCAGTCCAGACAACACAAGAGACAGAGTTACGGGCTTTCGCTGGATATATTGGCCCCTATAAGCTCTGGGTTGTGCATCGGACCTGACCGTCCCGGATGATGAAGCGTGGTTACCTGCTGCCAGATGGCACCTGGTTGGCAGACAAGCAAGCGCCCGAAGCTGGTGACCCGTCTCGTGCGTTGTTCTCAGCCCCAACATAATCTTTTGGCTGAGTGAGCGAGACAGAGGGCGCGTGCTGGCATCACGCAGCAAACACCACGGTTGGATGGGGGAAACGCCGCGCTCGCGGATGCAGCCGACCACGAGGGGAGGGGCGGGTGGTTGGGCCGCGGAGTGCTTCTGTTTTAGACGAGTAACACGGCACTCCTTGTGTGGAAAAAGGACTTGTGGGCTAAGGACTTGGACTACTCCTGGACATGAGGTGAGAAGCTTGGCGTGAGGGCCAGAGGGCAGGCAGGCCAGCAGGATCTGGCAGACAGAGGGAGGGAGGGAGAGAGGGAGGGAGGCTTGACACCGGTTCCACCGCCCCCAAAAACCCGAGGTCAGTCATCGCCACCGTCAATGTCATCATCAGGCACCGTAGTCATGCCTCTTCCCCAGTCGCGTGTTGAGACATGAAGGGCAGCTAGGTCGACGGCTATTGGGATGCTGCATGACGAGGCAAGACAGGCGGCACGCAGCCTGGCTGAGCAGCCTCTGCTGGAGAGACTGTGTTGTGGAGCACGGCGACAAGATATCCAGTTATGTCTTTTGGGTACTGCCAGGGCGAGTAGTTAGGCAGGTATCTGAGCATGACTGAAGCCGATGTCGAGAAAATGTCCTGGCATGAATGAAGCTCATGCTTTATGTAAGTCGCATGCACCAGGCCAGGCACTGGCAAGAGAAGGGATGAACAGGCGCCCAGGATCCCCTGTCTTGTAGGAGGCACATAACAAACTGTAAGTATGTACACTACTGTGTAGTGTGGGGAGAACAACTGGGGGCCACCACTCCGGCCAACGGAGTCTGGGGGAGGCAGGGAGTACGTGCCCACCGCCGTCTGCCGCCCCGCACCACGTAGACAATCCAAGTCTGGGGGACCTGGGTAGTACTACTAGCACCTACATATGCTACCTAGGTAAGTAGGCCTTGTAGTCCATCGGGGCCACTTTAGGTAGATACCCAGGTACTTCCGGACACGGCGGAGGACCGCGGCAGGGGCATGTACAGCACGCGGGCAACGCCCTGCGTCTCTGCCGTGCTTGCAGGGAAGCACAAGCTAGCGACCACGCCGTCGCGCCTTTGAAGAGCAGCCACGACTGCCCTGCAGCTAGCTTGCTCGCCCACAGCAGGGCATCGCGTCCGATCCAATGGCGGCCCACACGGCCTCACCCTAAAACAGAACGACTCCTCTCCTCTCTCGACACATTTCTGCTGCTGCGAGAGGGCACGCGAGCACGAACAGCGCACAGCGCACAGCGCACCGCAGCGCCTGATTGACTCCGATTCAGACAACGCATTCCCGCGTCCGCTTCTCAATTTCAATCAATCCCTCCCATTATCACTCCCACGGTCCGACCTGATGCGGAGCAGCTCGACACGGCACGCGATATACGACAACCAGCCCTGACTGAGCCTGCATCTCGCACGCATCCTCTCTCCTCTGTCGCTGTCGCCGTCGCCGTCGCCATCGCCGTCTCCTCTTGCTGCCGCCTCCGCTGCCGCTGCCGCTGCCGCTGCCAGCCGTCGGCCGTCGAGCAGCAGCAGCGCAGCAGCCACCGCCTGCTGCCTCCCACCCCACCTCCACCTCCTTCGACCACTACTACTCTCGAGATTACCGTGCGTCTGTTGAATCGATCCTGCGAGGTCACACGCGCGCCCGACAGTGCCAACCCAGCAATCGCATTCCCGAGGTGGTGCTCTTCAACACCTGCTTCATCTGAGACATACAGACTCCCACAGAGGCCAAAGGACCACACCATGATACCTCAGCTCGCCCCCTACCCGCGACGAGACTCTTTGTGACGCCTGCATACACCGGCCACTGTCTGCCGGGGCCACTCGAGTGCTGCTGCTGCTGCGGCTGCCACCTGCCGTACACAAGGTCGAGCACGGGGCCAAGCAGGCCCGAGCCCATGCCGCTACCCAGTACGACTTACACTCGCATCCGCCTGCATACGTGCTACGGCAGCACTTCGCATCCGGCATCCTCACCGCGCTGTATATATATGATAAGCCACATAATCAACGGCCTCTGGAGGGCGAGCACGCGCTCGAGAGTGGAGACATGAATACGGACGCTAATACGGACGCTTCCTCTCACCTCTCCCCATCCACCAAGTCTGGTTCTGGTTCTGGTTCTGGTTCCCGCCATCACCCGCCCACACCATCAGACTCCCACGGCCTCTCCCAGAACGCCTCCTCCTCCTCCTCCTCCTCATCGCCCCCATGCCCCGGCCCGGCCCCTGCCACCCCTTCTTCTCCAACCCATGTCCCTGCCGCTCGTAATTCCCATGAGACTCGGGCTGGTCCTCAAAAGCCCTCGCATACGCGCACGAGGTCTGGCCTTCCTTTCTCCCTCCCTGTGTTCTTTCAGTCAAACAACACCTCTATTGCCTCCCTGGTGCCGTCGACCGCAGAGGGTAAACCCATACCCCTTGATGACAGCACCGCAGCCCACCGGACCTTGGCACTGCGGGAGCTCAACAGCAATTTCCCCTCGCCGGTTGCTCGCCACAAGTATGAACGGTCTACCGGCGCCCAGAGCAAGACCTACTCAAAGCCCGTCATAGTTCGGACCTACAGCGGGCCATCTCCCGCGCAGGCACACTCACGCACCAACTCGCACTCGGCCAGGCGTGCTGCCAACCGTCGAAGCCTCCCCTCCACCACCTCAACATCCATCTCCTACATCTCTCCAACCGCCCACTCCAGACCCGCCGGAGGGTCACAGGATGGCAGCTTACTGAGCATGGTGCGGGGCAACCACAAGAAGAAGTTGTGGCCCTGGAGACAGGGCCACGACGAGGTCCCGGCCGAGACTCTGCCGCCTCACGAGGCATTCTCCTTCAAGTCGATCATGGCCAACCTCCAGGCTCAGTCCAGCGAGATGGATAGCGCCCTCGACGGTATCGCCGAGATATATGCGCGCTCGCGCTACAGCTTAAGCAACCAGTACGAGGTGCACGTCGCACCCCATGGCTCAGGGGCATCCTTTGTCAGTGCCGTTCCGTCGTCATCTGTCCGGAGGAGAGGTTACGCCAGGAACAGCCAGAGCCAAAACGGCCTGACCCTGCAGGCCATACAGTCGGGCGACGAGGACAACAGTGCGAGCGCGCGGTCGCACCGCAAACGCCGGGGCACCGGGCGCCGCCAGAGCGCAGCCTACGGTACACTCGAGACTATCATGTCATCCAGCAGGTCCTCCGAGGAGGACAAGACAAAGAAGAAGTCGGCGTCGGAGCTCAAGGACCAGGTACGCGGGCGCGCCTCGTCAAAGTCGGGTCGCAGTGGTTCCGGATCCCCAACTACCAGCAAGGGCCATGGCGCCAGTGCCCTTGCTGGGCTGCCAAAGAGCAAGGAACCGACAAGGAAGAGGTCCAGGTCCTTTGCCAATGCTATTATCCACGCTGACAGCTCAAAATATCATCAGCCAGGGGACGAGGCGCCCACGCTTCGAGGTTCGTCTGCCGCACTTGTCAGTGAACCGTCACTACCCCAGACATCCAGCAGCCATCTGGAGATCCGCACAACTCCGAACGAGCTCCTGGGCACTGATTCGCCACGCAGCAGCCAGGCACAGTCTCCTGGCCGGGATAAGTCGTCACTGTACGCCTACGCGAACGGCCACTCAAGGCAAAAGGACTCGAATGCCTCTAACTCCGGAGCGAGATCTGGACTGACCGATTGGGTACCGTGGAGGAATGCACTGTCGGGCGCAGCATCCACCCCACAACCCAGCAGTTCCGCAGCCAGGAGCCAAGCGGAAGGAACCCTGCGCGAGTTGCTGAAGGGCAAGGGCAAATCGACTGCGACGGACTAGTCCAGCCTGCCATGTAGATGGTTGCATTATTGCCCATTGGCGTTGTCTTCTGCCACAGGTGACATCACAACTGATCTTCTATATTATTAGCATTGTCCTTGACGGACACACGGAGACGTCCATACTGCAGTTGTCTTTCTTGGTGAACAAAATGCATGGGAGAACCCCCCAAAAACCCATATTGACTGAATATACCCAGATACAGAAACTCGTATGAGGAAATTGCTTTCTAGAATGCAAGTTGGTACAGGCGGGCACATGTGTACTGTATGTAGCTTATGATGATTATGAAGAATATGAGGACCGATTTATGTGCCTTCTGCTGCATGCTTCCTCCGTGTTACTTCAGAAGGTACTGTATAACTTGATCACGGCATCTTTCTGTAGCACGGGCGGATGGTCCGAGGGTCCTGGACGCTGCTGTCATCTTGAGCCACCACACCATGAATGTGCTTATCACAGACTCATCATAGACGCAGGGGATGTGCTCTGCTAGTGTTCCATTGTGGGGAGGAGCTATCCTGCTTGCACTATCTGCACGGTGGTCTCTCAATCTATGTTCCAGGCACTCACCCAGACCCTTCAGGAGACCCGCCCCAATATCTCCTTAGCATCCAGAGCAGGGAAATGCGGAAAAAAAAAAAAAAAAGGCTACATGACTTGTATGTCAAGTGGCAACCAAGAACGAGAAAATCATGCCGAGTCCTGACAGCAGGCGGAGAGTCGTGCGATGCTCTCCGAGGCCTTTTCCCTCCGTCCCGCCACATAAAACAGGACTCGGGGCAATCTGAAAATTAACCAGTGCACCCTGAGATCCTTTTCAATTGACCGTCCTCGCACCCCTCATTCTCCCCGAGCCCCCCCCCNCCCCCCTTTTGCTTCCGTGCGACAGACCGAAATAGCCAGACAAGATCGTTTCCAACAGGCGGAGGAAAAGCCAGCCTAGTAGTTGAGCGTATCCGGCAGCCGCATCTCGGCGGCGAGGCCCGGGGACCGGAGGTCATCCTCGTGGGCCACTCCGAGTGCGTCCTCGTCGTCCTGGTCGTCGCCGGCGCGGTAGTGGTAGCTGCCGTCGTCGCGGCCGCGGGCCAGCATGGCCTCGAAGTGGCCCATGTCGACCTCGAGCTCGTCGTCCGAGTAGTCTAGGTCCGCGAGGGCCTTGAGCTGCTCGTCGTCCATGGAGGAGTCGCTGGCGGCGTCGCCGCCGTCGGGGTGGGTGGCAGCGTAGTGCTGGGCAGCGATGCTCGCCACGTCGTACCGCTCTCCTCCCTCGTCGGGCATCTCCTCGTCCTCGTGGCCCTCGCCGACCGTGTCGTTGTCGCCGGCGCCGGCGCCGGCGACAACGACACCACCGATAGGCAGGTGATCGATCCCGTCCAGCTTGTGCAGCAGCGCTAGGCTCACGGGGTCGGTGATGTTGGGGAACTGGCGCTGGGCGCCAAAGCCCCGGACGACGCCGGCGGTGTTCGTCATGAGGGCCCTGCCCGTCCTGTGCTGCATGTCGAGAGTTGCATTGACTTCCTCGCGCTGATCCGGCAGGATGGTGTTCCACGCGGCGCGGAGTGTCCGGTCCACCAGGACCTCCTGGGGCATGGGGACGGCCGCGTCGACAGCCACATCGCTCTCATGGGCGTAGCCGCCGTCCTCATCGTCAGAGGGGTCCACGTCGGTACCGTCCTCCTCGCCGTCAGAGGTGTCGTCCTCCTCCTCAGCCTCGTAGTCGACCGCGTCCAGGCAGTCCTCGCAAAGGCAGCCGTCTTCGTGCTGTTCGATGTCGTTGGTATGGGCCCAGGTGATGCACTCATCACACGCGCAGCCCTTCTTGTGCTCCTCATCCCTGGTCTCGGTGTCGTCATCGCTGAGGTGGTTCTCAGGGGCAGCAACGGCAGTGCTGCCCTTCATGCCGCAGCCGAGGCGTGCCATCTCAAGCTCGTCCAGCTCCCAGAAGCCCCTGTCATCGTCCTCGTGCGCAAGCATCTTTGTCTCGTCGCTTCCGACTTGCGCCTTGACCGCCAGCTTCTCCTCGTCGGTCAGGGTGTCCCACCTGGCCAGGAGGGCGTGCTTGGGCTTCCACTCGCCGTAGACGAAGGGGACGTTGCCGCAGTTGCCAAAGATTCCTCCCGGGCCCTTGTCGTCGGCCGAAAGCGGAGGGAGCTCGTCGTCGGACATGTACATCTCGTCCTCGGTGGGGACCAGGTTGGCGCGCGCCTCCCAGTCAACGTGGCCCCAAAAGGTCATGAAGGTGAGGTGCTCCTTGAGTTTGATGCCGCGCCTGGTCGTCTCCTCGATGACCAGCTCGTCCGGGCGCGACAGGTGGATGTTGCCCGCGCCCCAGCCCTCGAGGTGTCCCTGGCCCAGCTGCCACTGGGGGACGTTGTAGCGCTGCTCCCAGGTCCGGTGGCGGCGCAGCTCCTGGTCGCTGGCGAGGTAGCGCGCCCGCATCTGGATGACCTCCAGGAGCTCCGTATACTTCTTGCCGCGGAGGATCTGCCACAGGGGGGTGAGGCCCTCCCGGGCGCCCAGGATTGTCTCGACGGCCAGGGGCGTGTTGGGCCCGAGGACGGGCGGGTTGAAGACCATCTGAAGCTTGACTATGAACATCTGCGCGAGGTAGAAGTCCTCGGTGGTCCAGAGCTGGGTGCTGCGCACAAAGGCGCGGCGCATCCTGTTGGTCGGCAGGTCCATGAGCATCCACATCTTCTTGACGGCCTCGTGGCACTTCCCCGGCAGGCGTTGGCCGCAGCGCGCTAGTCTTGCGAGGATGTCGCGCACGCGGACCTCCCTCTTGACGATCATCGCGAGGTATCGCAGTCCCGGGACGTCGCGGACATTCTTGTGGGCGGCAGTGATGGCCTTGTTCTTGGCCCAGGGCGGCAGCGGGAACGCGTCGGCGAAGAGGCCGGCCGCCTCCCAGGTGGTGCCCGAGGGGTCAGGGCGGGTGTAGCAGCCGTAGAACTTCCAGTAGAAGATGCGGAAGGAGGACGGGGCCATGTGTTCGGCCCAGGCGAAGATGCTCGACTGCCAGTGCCCGTCGAGGAGCCCGTGGAAGGTCTTGCTGGTGCTGTAGAGGTTGGCGATGTCGCCGACGCCGAGGTGCTTGGCCACCTCGACGGCGAGCCAGACGCTGGAGCAGACCGACTCGAGGAGATTGAAGCCAGGCTTGTATGCGGGGACCAGGTCGGCCCTGCTCGTATCTGGGGCGGATCGAAGGTCACGAAGCTCGTCGGAGTGGACGCCGCCGAAATCGGCAGGGAGGCCGAGGAGCTCGTTGTCGAACGCGAGGTCGCCGAGGGCGTCTGCGCTGCTGCCGTCGGACTGGCTGGGCCGCTCCTCGGGGCCGCAGGCGTACATCTTGTGCGCGCCGCTAAAGTCGGCGTTGGAGGCGATGCGGCGTCGCTTTAGAGCCCTCACGGCCTCTGCCATCGCCTCCTCGTCGAACTGCGATGGGTCGTCTGCTGCCGATCGCTTCTCCGCCTGTGCCTGCTTCTCGCCGATCATCTGGCCCAGGACCTGCGCCTGCTCTTCTGCGGTCATTGGCCTGGCCGAGGCGCGACGGACGAGGTCCAAGCTGTTCATGAGGTTGATTACCTCGGGGTCGAGCATCATGCCGCCGTGTGGCGTGCTGTGGCCGCCTTGACGCTGGGTGTTCTCCATCTTGGTGACTTGGTTGGGGGGAGTCGTGCGATGGATGGCTGAGGAGGGTTGACAAAATGACTGCTGATTTCCTACAGACTTGGAGGGCGACTTCCAGGCTAACGATTTTGCCAAGAGAGTGTGGAAGGTAAGAGAAGGTTGGGAGAAAGGTGGGAATGGCGGGAATGGGCTGGTTTGGCTGATCTTGAATACTTGAAGGGTGGAAGACAGGGTGGTGGAATGTTTGTTGACTGCAGGGCTTGCTATTCAAGTGCTCGCAACAATAGAGCTGAATAGGACCAATCCCATTGTGCGCGAGGGGTCCATCAAGATGGGGTGAAAACAACAAACACGACTGGTGGGGACCACCTGCCCAAGGCTTCGATGATGTGTATGCTTCGGAGCACTTGTGGCTTTCACTTTGCTTTCCACCCAGGGGATCTCCGAAGGGAACACACGTAACCCACCAGCTGAGGGACAACTACCGTGGGCGGAGGAGTGGAGAGCAGAGTGGCTTGAAAGTCAACTGAACATTGAGCCTCCTATTCCGCACAACTTATGTGCCCCCGCCATGTAAACAGCAAGGCTTGCAAATGTGGGCGACGGGGTGAAACGGGTTCTGCGAGAAGGATCAGAACTTTGCCTCGACGACAATACGATCTCAACCAACATCCACCAGTGCCAAGTTTCTCCTGATAGCGATCCAGTTCCCTGAGGTTATTACTGCCCAAATATACACGTACCAGAGATACCTCCAAGCCCATGAATTCTGGTCATCATTCCCCTTGCTTTCAATGTGACCTCCGTCGCCAAAGTTTCATTCCGCTGGATGCCTTAGTCCCAACCGACACTCTCAAGTGCCTCCTATTTTACATTTTACCACTCGCACCCGCTATGGTTGCCCTCGTCCCGTTCCTTCTCTGCGCCAGCCACCCGCAGTCTTGTGCCGGACCTTGACGGTTTCTCGGATCAGTATCTGCGTTCCCCACCCGGGATATCAGGGACAGCCTAGCGCTCCATCTCCTCCATGGGCATATCTGCGTTGACCTCTCGGCCAACTATAGAATCCGCGGGTTTCCAGATCTGAAGAACGTTGTCCTCGGCCGCACTGGCGACGAGCCATGGGTCGTTGGGGTTCCAACTGAAGTCAGCCAGGTGGTTCGTGTGGCCGCCGTGCATGAACAGCAGCTCTGGTGGGCCGTCCTCGGCATCATCGGGTATCTGTTCTTCTCCTATCCTAGTCAGGTCCCAGAAGATAACCCGCCTATCGTAACTGCCGCTGCCCAGGACTCCCAGCTCCTGAGGGTGCCAAGATAGCGAGGTCACGGCATCATTGTGGCCCTCGAGGGTGTGGACCTTGTCCTTCATGTTTCGCATATCCCAGATACCAATGGTCTTGTCAGCAGATGCCGTGGCGATGACAAACTCGGAGCCAGGGTTGAAGGAAAGGGCATTGATGGCGTCAAAGTGTCCCTTCTGCACAGTCAGCGCCGATTTGCTGGAGTCGGCCTGCCTGGTATCGAGGATCTGGAGCGACAGGTCATCCGAGACAGTGCCGATGAAGTGCTTGGCGACAGGATGGTACTGGACATCGTTGACGACGCGGTGGTGATGGGTGAAGATCCTGGACGGCTCGACCGTCTTGCCGCGCATCGTGTTGAGGTCCCTGAACCAAACGTCAGATCATCAAGTCTTGATTGTCTCGGGCTGAGAAAGACAGAGTGGCCTACCATATGCAAACCGTCTGGTCTTGACTCCCAGAGACGAGCACGCCAGGCTGGTGGGGGCTCCAGTTCAGCCCAAAACCCTCCTGCGTGTGGCCATGCAGCTCGATGTCAGGGTTTGGGGTGCCACTTGGGTTGAGGCTGCTGTGCTTGGTCCTGTTGTAGACGAGGATCCTGCCGTCGACGCACAGGGTCGCGATCATGTCAGGGTTCTGGGGCTGGTAACGGGCCTTGTTGACCTCGCCGGGGTGGTCGATCTTCTGGATGATGTTCATCTTGATGGCAGCAGGCTCGCGGCCGTGACCGCCAACCTCGCCGCGCTCATCATCATAGTCATTAGGGTTAGGCTCGGCAGACTTTGGGATCTCAACCTCTGCAATCTGCAGGTAGTTGTCGGTGCCAGGTGAGGTGTGGGTGCCGATGAGAAGGCGGTGCACGCGGTAGTTCTTGTCCTGGGGCTCCTTGACGTCGGGGAACCACTGGGTGGTCAGGGTAGGCCAGTCAAGAGCAGTGCTGAGGATCATGTCGTAAAGGAAGGGGCTGTTCTTCTTCCATGTCTTGTACTCTGTAGGCCGTGCTAAGTATGCGATGCCGTTCAGGCGGGGTTTGCGACGCTCACATACCCTCGTTGATGATCTTCTCCTCATTCTCATTGATATCATCCTGCTCCATGTCGACTGCTGGGAGCATGGGGTTAGCAATCGCATGCGCAAAGAGCTGTTCCAGGTGGCCACGGTCAAGGCCAACAAGAGAGGGTGTGCCTACGGTCGACGTCGTCGACGACGGGAGCGGGTGCCATGGTCAGAAGACGGTCAGGACTGATGTGAGGATGAAGGCCGACGCGGAGTGGTGTTGGGCAGAAAATAAGCTGAGCTGATGAGTAGCCTCAGATATGATCCTGGCGGCGGTGGTGCGGCGACGGAGCTCGTTGTCGTGATATGTTGAAACCACGCCAGAAGAGATGAGCGACGTTGACGCGCCGTGGGCTTGCCTCCACGCGTAGAGTGGGAAAAGCGAAAAGTGGGGCCAGCGCGGCAAAGAGCCTTGAGCCATAGTAGACCAGGATGTAGGAGCAGCTATAGTGAGTGTACTTTGTAAAGTGTGTGGCAGGGTTCGGTGTGCTGGCCCAGAAATACACCAACACCCCTGCTGAGATACCCGGCCTGCTATTAACCCCAACCCCAGGGCTAGGGCTATGTTTATCTAATTAGCTTTACTTTTAGTAATAATACCTACTCTCTGGCTAAATACTTCTAGAGGTGCTTTTGAGGCAATCAATCTAGCTTAAGAGGACTTTTAGGTAAGTTAACTAGTTTAAGCATGCTATGCAGGTTACATCCCTTGCAAGCTCGGTCTATAACCCGCTCCGCTGAACAATAGACGCATTAGGATCTGATAACATAGAGAGCCCAGCCATGTGTACGCATTTGATGGAGCACTGATCAGAAGCTTACTAGCGCCGCAGCGCTGCCACTGAAGCAGCATGCTTAGGTAAGCCACTGATGTCCCACCAAGAAACACATGTGATAATAAATGACCAGATCCCAGGCCGAGCAACATTAGGCGTCTGGCCTGCCTGTAATCAGAACCTCACCAACGCACAGCATTGACGGGACACACGGCGGAGCGAATCTGACCGACAAGAGCCTTTCGGAGTCAAGTGACCAGCATATACTGCAGATGCCGCTGTACTCTGGGCTCGCCTCTCACCGTGCTAGACCTAGATTGGCATTGCGGACAATGTCGACGCCGCTCAACTTATGCAACATGCTTGCTCCCATGCCTCTGGCCCAGCGCACCACCTTTCGCATTCCAACGCCCATGTCCCTCCTGCCTCGGATCCGCGAAACTAATCCCAATCCTCTGTGTCGTAGTTCATCGAGCTCGGCAGCGTGGGCAGTGCTACAATGCCACCCTCCCCGGCTGCAAAGGGTCGGGCACCAGCCGCTTGCATAACCGCGGGGTCGAAAAGGTCGTCACGGCGCCGCCAGACGACGTCGTCTGTTCCGGATTCAGCCGGAAGAGGGAGACCTGTGGCAGGGCCCGTGGCGGGAGCCTTCGGGTTGCTGTCATCGTCAATTCCTGCCGTCATCGGAGGCCGGCTGAGAGGACTCTTTGCTTGGGATGTCGTGGGTCTGCCCCTCCTGTCCGTTGTTCCTGGCCTGGCCGAGTTTCTGTTCCAGGGTCTAGGCCCAGGCGCGGTGCCGGTCGATGACTTAACCCCAGCTGCCTGGGTGCCGGCTGGGCCCTCTGAGGCTGTGGAGGATGGTCCCTGAGTGCCGGCGGTGGCTATCCCCGTGCCAGTGGGTACCGTCTCGGTCCCGGTGGCGGGGTGGTGGCCACGAGAACCTCCTACCGCCCGTCTTGCTGGGTTGCGGGTCCCGTCGGCCAGGAAGAGGCCCGGTAACTTCGGGCCTGCGTACGACAAGCCGGCCTCAACCCACGCCGCCCCTGCCATCCTCCTCTCTCTCCTGAGCTGTTCCCTGGTCTCCCCCCCGGTGGCGCCCCCGGTTCGCTTCCGGGACTGTTCCAGAAGATCCTGTTCGGCCTGGGCCGCGGCCGCCATGTTCTGGAGCTCAGCAAGAGTCGGACCGTGCACATCCAGTGGGGTAGGGCTATTCGGCGAGCTTCTGTCCCTGTCGAATATTTCCAAATCCACTTGTCTGATTCCTGTATTATTGAAGATACCCGTGGCGAGGATACCGGTGGCTTGCCCTCGGCCCCCTGAAAACGGTGGAGGCGCCATAGGTAGGCGCCCTTGGTTAGGCCCAGGATTTGACGGCAGCGCATTCTGTTGCTGCCCAGTTGTTCTTATCATAGAAGATGCGTTTGAGAGCCTCGTCCCTTTTCTCTGCGGGCCGCCTGCTTCTGGCTCGTCCGAAGGCCTCTTGGGTTCGGGACGGGGAGTCATTGGTGCTGCCGGGGGAGTGCTTTTCGTGAGCCGATATATTCTCGTACCGCGGGTCTGTCAGGTCAAGAAGCCGCTGGTCCTGGAACGCGCAGAAACTGTTAGCGGGCGAAGATGTCTTGAATTGTGATATTGACGTTCTTACGAAAAATCGAGACCGGGTGCGGAGTGCTGTTTGCAGTGCACGAGTGCCCAATGGGACAAAGACGAGACTGCAACGATTATGCAAAGAATTCAGCAGCTCGACCTGGGACAAAGCACTGCCACCTGATTGGTACCGGAAGGAGACTGCAACATCTGCGAAGAAAAAACCGTACAAAATAAATGAGTGGGCATCCGCACAATCTTGCCGTGGGGGTCACAGCCCAAAAGTCGCAATCAAAAGGCTCAAAATGCCAACCGGTTTTATAACATCATGTCGACTATCAACCTCCGTCTCTACAGTCAAAGTTATATTACTGAGCCTTCCTTTGGCCTTTCCAGTATCAATGTAAGTGCAAGGCTCTTTTTCTGCTCCAGGCAGCACAGGGGAATGGTGGGGAGACAAGATGGGCACACAAAGTTCTGGACACCGAAAAAAAAGCCAGTCCACCGCACCAAGTCACCGCTCGCAGTTCAAGTTCAGCCTCCCTCCTCAGATGAGCCCGACACACAGTCCGGCATAGAGCAAGAACCCCCTAACCGGGCCTGGCATCCCTCTCGTGCTGCTCCGCAGCCCTCCTGTTGGTAGCGGCCGTGAGGGACCTCGATACCTTGTCCGCGAGGCTGCAGACGGCGTTGTCCCCGTACTTGCCCCCGCCCTGCCGCGTGCCCCAGGTCCCGTGCGTCGACAGCGGCCCGGCCACAAGCGGGCCCCCGGTCACGATGCTGATGTTGGGGATGACCTCGCCGTAGCCGAGCCACGCGATGCCATGGTACATCTGGAGCTCATGTTGGGTCCGCCTCCGCAGGCTGGCGGCGTCGTGGTACGCGGTGTACCGGCCAGGCTGGCCGCCGAGCCCGCCAGGGAGCTGCCTGCTGGAAGGCCATGTGCCGGGTGGCGTGGGGTATGCCTCCTGCTGCCTAGAGGGGTTGGGTGTGTTCATGGCTCCTGGCCGCGCTCCTGGGACTGGTTCCTGGGACCGGATTTGGGACCCGCTGCTGGAAATTAACGTTATGACTGGCAGTTTGGTATCGAGCCACAGCAACCATCAGTGACCATGTCACGGGCCGTATTTATTTTCCTGTGGTTCTCTTTACCATCCTGCCCGATCTTTCAGCCAGCTAGCTTCCTGCGAGGTCCCAAGGAGACAATGACTGGGCGAAACCACGAAAACAAGGCTTTTTGTGACTATGGCGGCACACCCGAACGGCTTGTCTCGGTGGTTTCGTTGTGTTGTGTTGTAACAAAGCTACAAGAATAACTGTGACAGGAAAAAGAGGTGCACATTAGCCCGGAATGCAATAGATCTTCAGCCGCTGATGTTGGGAACTATGCCGGCGTCGACATGCCTCTTCATGTTCTTAATAGCAGAAACCGGACTGCCATGTCTGGCACCGGAGTCGCAGTCCCCTGCACGCCCTACGAGGAGTTCTCATGACTTGAGTACCTGTCCATGAGACGAACACGAGGGACGAGACATGAGAATCATGCACGGCACCTGAGGGATAGGAGACGGATCTTGACATGTCAGACGTGTGATGAGATCGAAAAACTAATATTGCTCAAATTTTATCTGGCGAAAACTACATCTCTCCGCCTCGGTATGGTATTTCCTACCTCTTCTCAACTGATCAAGTACGGGGAATGGATTTGAAGAGGGCTCTATGTACCACTCGATTGGTATATGAAGTCTGGCATTTGTCACCGCGAGATACGGTCCGCACACAAAGTCACGACGGAAGCCAGGAATGTGAAGCAATCGGTGCCAAGAGAATTTTGCGAATTGATTGTTACGCTACCCAGAAACTTGGCCCCTTGGACATTCACGAATGCTGTGGGCCCTTATCGAAACGATAGAAACCTCAAGCCGCAGAGGAAGAAAAAAGAATATAAAGACAGCGCGGCATTGAAGATGACTGCATACAGCAGTGTAGAAAGAGCCGCTGTATGTTCTTGAACAGACAAGATGAAAGTCCACCTACCCTGATGCTGGTGAGATGATGAGCTCCGTCTCCTCGCATGGGCCCAAATCACCCGTGATGGTCGGCCCGGACGAAATAGATATTTTATAACGTCCCTCTGAAGGATGTACAGCCTCAAAGACGAGAAAGCCCCGTAAAAAAGTCTGGACACGCGGGCAAGAGGACAAGAGATGTACGAAAAGCTCGGCAGGGAGTAGCCGATGCGGGTTACTTGACCAAGCAGGAGTACGTACCATGGCTTCGGCGCCAGTAGATCATGTGCTCGCTGCTTGCATATTGGTGACCGCGTCCTGAAGCTCGCAGGTGCTGTACCAAAGCACACGGGGATGGCACCAATCAGACAATGTCATAGCCAGGCGTGGTTAGTTGCCTTGCTGTCGTGCGAGTCTGTGTAGCCACCAGACTCCCTGGCCACAGAATAAGGCTCAGAAATGAGGCGCACGGGGTGCGCAACTGTGCAAGGCAATCTCCCGGTCTGACGCCACCATGTGAGGAGTAATTGCGCCGAAACATGCAGCTATGTTTCGGTCAGCTGAGTTGTCACCAAACCTCCTTCTTTGTCTCGTCCGCCGTTCGCATGAGATGGCTCCGCTGCGTTCTGCACCTTTTGTGATTGCGGGCGGAAGGCATTGACGCCACATTCCAGCAGGGCCCGATGCGCCGCGCGAAGGGAACTGCCTGGACTGAACAGAGACGTATTATCAGCTACAGGAGCATTCACTCGGCAGTCGGGGGTTACCTCTTGTCCTGTGGTCTCTTTGATGATGCTCGCATGCCCTGCCGCCCACGGGCAAACAAAGCGCTCACACATTCCGGTGAAAGCAAGGCGAGAGCTTTGCCCGCAAACAGGCGGCAGGGGCGAGTCTAAGGAGCTCAGGAAGTGCCGTAGTAGCTGCGCGTACTGGATACGGCAGCGCAAGACGGTGCAGCGTTTTCAAGTTTGCACGTTTTGCGTGAAGCGGCTGGACGAGAGCGGGTACAAGGCAAGTTGGACGATCATGTTGACAGGGTCGGGGCACAATTTTTGTTGCACCTTAGGGAATGCTCTCGTTGTTCAGGTTGTCATTCAATCGTGAGTTGGCAGGCACAGTGGTTGCTAGGAGAGTTCTGCTGAGCTCCGAGTCAAGTTTGGCGCTATCTGTTGACGTCCCTCTCCCAGTATTTTCGAAGGATGTTGTTACCCGTTTCAAGCCGTACCGAATCCGTTCAGAGGCTGTGAAGGGGAGAATGACGAGGTTTGATATTCGTACAGGTGCAGGTGAAGAAAACGTTGGTGAAGTCTGGTGTGACGATGTGCAAGGCCCGTGTCCCTGATCTGCTCCGCATACAGACGACTGCTGAAAAAAACCCCAACACATTCGCGTCGCATCCGAGAGTAATGATTGAGAGCATGTCGGCCGTTCCGATCTCGGCGCGAATCCCCGGTAATTAAATCGCAACTCATTGCAATAACGCAGAAGGCCCAGGTGCAGAGTGCCTAACTAGTGGTGTGCCGTGCAAGACTCCTCGGTGGCAAAGTGTTCTTTTGATATCCGACCCACTCCCTTTCCCATGAATGAAGAAAATGAACAAGGCGTGCAGATCCCGGAGGACCACAGCAGGCGACTTGACCTACCATGTACGCAGCAACGTGAGATCACGCCAGCTGTAGAATCGCTCAGCGCGCAGGGCGGTCGGCACCTAGAGAGTTCAGTCACGACCATGGCGGGGCAAGGAATAATCACGCGTACCCTCGCCGTAGCCGCCAGGCGCAGGCGCATCGCGAGGAGGAGCACGGTCGAACCGAGGGCCTCCTCCTCCACCACCGCCACCGCCGTAGCGGTCATCGCGTCCGGAAGAGGCGTAACGGTCGATCCTACCACCGTCAAAGTCCCGGTCTCGTCGGTCGTAGCCTCCGCGGTCATCACGGTAGCCACGGTCGTAGCCTCCGCGGTCGTCGCGGTATCCCCGTTCGTATCCGCCGCCGCGGTCGTCGCGGTATCCACGGTCATAACCTCCACGGTCGTCACGGTCGCGGTAGCCGCGATACCCACGGTCCTCGTAGCGGCCTCCGCGGCCGCCGCCGTAGCCGCGCCTGTCGTCTCCGTACCTGTCTCCTCCGAAACGGCCTCGAGGCGGGCCACCCTCTGGTATCGTGTGAGCAGAGTCAGAGCACTTATGCAGGTGGACAAGGTGTAAGACATACCGCGCTTGGGGGGTCCGAAGTACTTGCCAGGAGTAGGCGTGCGAGGACGGGAGCGACGGGCCTTCTCAATAGAAAGGGTGCGCCCCTCGAGCTCCTTGCCCTGCAGGCCATCCCGGGCAGCATCAGCCTCGTCGGAAGTCATGAAGTTGACAAAGCCGAAGCCGCGAGACTCCTTGGTGTGGGGGTCGCGCATGATCTGGCACTTCTCGACGTTGCCGTACTTGGAGAACAGCCGGGTGACCTCGTCCTCGCTCAGCCTGGGGTGGATGCCAGTGACAAACAGGTTGGAGCCAGAGTTGATAGCACCCTCGCCGTCCCTGGAACCACCGCCATCATCCTTGGCCGGGCCGCTGCTAAAGAGTTATGTTAGAGAGTTGGCAGTGTGTGTGCGAGCGGACGTGGCAGTCGGCAATTCCGCTTGTGCGGTGGTTGCAGTTGTCGGGGGTATTCTCTTACCGGTCGCCACCAGGCGAAGCGGAGCGGCGACGAGTGCTATCGTTGCCGTTGTCGCTTCGAGGCGAGGCGCTTCGGTTGTCACGCTCATAGCGAGGTCCCTCGTCTGTAGAGGTAGGAGTCAGCATTCTGGTTCGCCCGTGCTGGAGGTGGTGACGCGGCTGGCGCAGCACGTCGCAGATTGGGGGAAGAACAAAGCATGGAATACGGACCCTCGAAACGATCACCGCCGGGGTTCTCGTAGTCCATCGCAGTGGTCGCCATGGTGACAAGCGGGTTGATGAGGCTGGAGGATGGTTTGTGTCAATGCAAGATTTTGGGTTGTGCAAGGCTGCTGCCACGCAAAACAGGACGTAAGCAGAGGCCTGAGAGGAGGGCGAGACGGGGCGGCAGTGGAGTAGACTACCGTTTGAGTCTCCTGGGGGTGTTTCGGCGAGTAAGGGCGCGCCTCTCCGTGTTAGAGACAGCCGGGGTGGACAAGCCGGTGGATAAAGGAGGGCAAGCACAGGTGAGTGCACTGCGTGGACTCTGCAAATGGAAGTCCGCTGGGAATGTATGTTGATGAAGGAAGCTGAAAAAAATGGGCCACGCACGAGGAAAGGGAGAACTTGAAAGCAGCTGGAATCCGGGCACGATGACTAATCTGCAGAGGCCTGGTGCCCGGCTGTGGGGCCCTGTAACGGAGCAGCGTACTATGTACCTTGGCAGCTTGGTACTGTGTACATACTAGTGAATGTTGGCAGTCCCCACGAACATTCAGCTCCAGAGATCCCAGAAGGAGACGGAAACCTGTCAAAATGGACAGTACATGCTTGCTGGGACTCAACACAATCAGATTTCAAAGAACACGACCCCAACCACCCCGGGCAGCCTGCGCATACATAGTACACTGTCGATGATGAGCTTCGGATTCCGTAGGGCCTGTAGTGTAATCAGCCGACAGGCATGCATGCTTGCCTGACCACTTTGCTGCAGGCCAGTGGATCGGCCTGCAGCCTCACCAAAATCGACCAGGCTGGGACTGGCTGGATGCCTTATTAAATGGAGTACGAGTACCTGACTACGTACCATCGACGCCGACCCCCTCCCTCCGCCCAAAAGTGCATTTGATGCTTGGTATCCCAGGAGAGGATAATCTGCTCTCCGCACCTCCTGCACGCCCAGGCCTTCCTACAGTAATAGTACACACGCGCGCGCTCTCACATACACGAATCACAAGGCACTCGCGGGTCCGCGTTGTGTAACGTATATGTGCTTGCGGGCTGTCTGCCTAAGACACGGCATCTCTCCTCATTCGCAATCTGACTTGCCCGCCTTCGTCGCGAACCCACTGCAACGGCGGCAGCAAACCTAACTCACCCCCATATCCTATACGCCAAGATGGTTGGCGACGGCCCTTGATTGCCCGTCTGCGGCTAGATACCCTACTTGCATTCGGGCTTACGTACACATATATCCAAATCCCATTCGCCGCTCTTGCGTCAGGCCGTCCCCACACGCCGCCTCACAGCTCCATTTCTGTGGCCTGGGCCATTCCGAACAGCCTATCCTCCTCGAGAAGAGCCATCACGTCCATCTCCATGGGCTGCGCGGCATCGAGGAAGCTCAGTGCTTCGGTTGCCTTGCCGCCACAGGCCCGCTCGAGGGCAAGGAAGGCGAAGTGGCCGCCCACGACAGGCCTAGCCTTGAACTCGAGGCCACCGGGATATCCGCCTTCCCCCTCGGTCTCGTAGAGATCAGTAAACGGCTTGTCTGTCCCACATGGTCAGTACACAATCCCCTCTTGTTTAACCGAGGGTGGAGCCCTACCTGTCACGGTCTCGTTCAGCCACTTCGCCACCAGTGTCAGGATCTCCGTCCGTGTAGACCTGCTCGTAACCGCCGCTGCGAAGAACTCCCAGTCGCTCTTGGTGTACAAGTGGCGGCTGTCCAGCGGTAGGCCATACTGCTGCATCACGTTGTGGTACCAGTCGCTTGCCAGCTGGTAGACGTAGTCCGGGATGAAGGTGCTTGACTTCTTGTAGTCCGAGACGGGCGCCTGCTCGTCCAGCTGAGACCAGTGCCACCTCGAGGGCGGGGGCTGTGCTGCCTGCACAGAAGCGCTCGAGTCCCCCGGGATGTGGAAGCAGAGAAGGGAGTCGGCGAACAGGTTGTAGATGGTCGTCCATGAGCCATACCACTCGTAAGACAGCTTAGGGAATCGCTTGTCCCTGGAAAGAGCGAGGTCCTGCCACTTGGCGATGTAGTCATCCGCAATCTCACGGTAGTACCTGGCGTCCTTGGTCTCGCCCAGGATGCTCGAGATCTCGCTCATGGCTCGGATGCCAATGATTCCCTTGAGCGCCAGGTTGCTCTGCAGCCGGAGCCAGCCCGCAAAGTCGTCCGTGGACAGCTGGTTCTTGGGCTCCAAAGCCTCCTCGATGAGATAGACAGTCCACTGCTTCCACAGCTTGTACGACTTCTTGACCCACTTCTGAGCTTGTTTCAGGTCGCTGGTCTCAACGTCGCGGCCAGAGCCCCATGCGCGGTCCATGCCGTACTCATCGACAATAGAAGTCTCCTTGACCTTTGCTGGGCCGACGACGCCGGCAGACGCGACCTTCAGGAACGCCGGCTGAGTGTCGTACTTGTACGCATTGACCAAGGCTAGCCCCATGATCAGCATGTTGCCACACTCCTCCAGAGGCATGTATTCGTCGTTGCCGTCGCTGTGTCCCGTGGCGTTGGGGAAATGGTAGCCAAGATCGTGCATGCTGTACTTGTTGGGGTACTGGCCGCTGCCCATGTGCTCCAGGAGGGGCTCCAGCAGGTATGCTAGCCACCTGGGGTTGGTATACAGGAAGAAAGGGAAGGCAGGGAAGATGACGTCGACGGTCTGGAAGTTGCCATTTGACGAGATCTCCTTGAGGAACAAGATTGGGTTGTCCGGGGTGCCCGAGAACTGGGTAGCGCCGAGGACCTGACGTGCGGACAGTGCGGCAATGTCGCGGTAGTCAGACGAGCCCGAAGCGTAGGCATCAATGTCCAGCTGCCGTGAGTAGTTGCCCGCCAGCTCACTCGCGGTGTCAAAGTCGCCGTAGTGATATCCGACCATTTGCTCCGCGGTAGGGAAGTAGGTTGCCCAGAACGGGCGCATGAAGGTCAGCCCCCTGGCAGCAGCGAACTGAACCACTGGGTCCTGGGCCAGGGCAAGGGTGAACCTCACGCTGTCGCTCTTGGAGCCGGCCGCATGCTCCGAGCTGAGGGGCCCTCCCTTGGACGACGGGCCCAGCTTGAAGGACTTTGAAAATGCAAAAACGGGTTCCTCATCCATGATCCTGCGGAACTTGTCATCGTTTGCGTTCCTGAGCTCACCTCTGGCGGAGAAGTGCTTGCGCAGCATGGCCGAGACACCACTCTCGTGGTGCACATCGTCCGGTGCGGAAAAGAACAGGGTCCCCCACTCGGCCCGGTCATCGAACTCAGTGAGAAGCTGTTGGGTGCGGCGGTTGACCTTCCATGTCTTGATGCCGGGAGACGATCTGGCCGCGACAGTGGGCTCGGTCTGCTGAAGCCTCCACTCGATGTCGTTGTCTCTGTTCCCTGTGACCCACTCGCCGTTCAGGTCAACGTACAGGTTTACATCGAAGGACCCCTCGGCATAGACGGTCAGATACGCAGCTGGCAGTGACTGTCTCAGAGTGGACGTGGGTGTGATTGGAGAGAGGAAGGACAGGGTGAGCCTCAGCGGCTCATCCTTGCCCCTGGGGGCAGATATCAGGTATGTGAGGTTGGTGGTTGAGGCATCGAAGGTGGCGCCTAGGTACTCGGGGAAGGTCACGTTGTAGTCAGGGCCAGAGCCTCCGAGTGAGTCCTGAGGTCGCCCGAGGAGTGGGTAGACGTCGCCCGAGTCCGGCACCGCGGCCAGCACCGAAAAGCCGACCTGGGCGGTTCAATGTCAGCATTACCGACGTGAAACAGGCGCGTTGGACACCACCAGGGCGTCTGATGGGCACATCGAAGCTACGTTGGCAGGAAGTCTGCCCTCGGTGAACTCACCGTTCGCCCAGTCCAGAAGATGGGCCACGATTCCCAGGGCGCGTAGCGCGAGGGAACCCACGTGCTGAGGTACGGGTTACGGACGACCAGTGGTAGGATCGGGGGCGTAAGGGTGGAGGCGCTCGCGAGAGCAGCCGCTGCGGCCTGGCTCAACAGGCTCCAGCGCATATTGGAGAAGAATGCCCAGGAGGGCGAGGAAGCCGATCCGGGCGTTCAAGGAAGCAGACGAGACCACGTGGACAAGCACAATCAGGTTCAGGGAGCAGGATGGCCAAACCAGTCTCGGACGAGCCCGCGTCGTGGCAGTAGGGGCAAGAAGGAAGAGGGCTGATCAGCAAGTGCGCGGTCAGGGGACAGAACGTGGTGAGCAAGGTAGGATGACCGAGGCCATTCCGAGCCGAAGAGACAAGAGGACAAGGAGGAGAATGGGCGGAGAGCGTGGATGATTCAAGTCCGGAGAAAGGAAAAATGTATCTGGCGGGTGGGCCCTGAATCGATCTCGAGTCCAAGCGGAGGCTTTTCTTTGGTCACGCCTGGCCAAGCTCTGATCTTGGTGCACGCAAACAGAGAGGCGTCCACAGACCACAGCCACAGGCAAAGCAAGCTGGCAGGTCAGTAGGCGGGCGATCAGGGCGAGCGGACCGACTCCCTATGACGTGTGACTGCTTGCTTGCTCCAATGTTGCAAGGGAGGTCAGCCGAAGAAGTGGGTTCGCTGCCGCCACACCGCCCCGGTCGTTTCATCACTTGATCATGCTCTGAGGCCAGGGGGCCGGGAACAAGACGGCCCTCGATGTTGTCAAGCCGAGACTCGGTTGTTGCCGTCGACGTCGCTCAGAATTGTAAAAGACAGGCCACAGCGTTGGCCTCGGCAGGCGGGAATCGCATGCTTGTAAGCTCTCGGGCCAGCTGTGACCTGGTCATGCGCCTTGCTAGGGCTCTGAGTTACGTCAGGGCAGCCCCAAGAGTGCGACCAGAACGAGGGCCCGGCGAGGAAGCGCATTAGATGGACGCCCGCCCGCCCGGCCAGGCACAGAATGCGACCCCTCTGTTGGTCCACCAGGCAGCCAGGCCGGCCAGGCTGGGACGGCCAGCTGGTCCCGCGTGCCGGGACACCCGCACACTGCCGAATGGTGCTACCCCAGCTTTCGAGTCAGCTGCTGTGGGGATCCCTGCCTCCCTGCCTCTCTAGTATACATACACTACACTACTGTAGTGCAGCCTACCCGCCATCGAGGGACAATTGATCTAGAGTGACCAGCGGCCCCTCTCTGCCCTGGGTGGGGAAGCCGTTGAAATCCGGGGAAGAACAGTCGAGCCCTCGAGAGCTGGCTGGGGTCCAACCGTCAGGGATTGCGCAGAGCACAAAATGCACCGAGACCTGCATCCCACGCAAAGAGAGGCGCGCATCTCCACATGGTCGTGTTTCTCGCATCAACAAAGAGAACGTCCGTCCATCCGGCCTGACGGGCAATGCTGCGGGGCGCGTCGTGTGCAAGGAAAGCAATGCACACCTCTACCAGCCTGGACATGTTCTGGGAAGCCACAGCTCTTATATCACATCAATTCCCAACAGACTACCATGGGTCAATATGTGCGACGGCAGCCCGCTCCCCAACAAAACGCTCCTTCTGCGGGACCCATCTTCCTCAGACGCGTCTGCTCTGCGGAATAGATAAATGCATGCCTATCGGCCTAGGCAGTCGTTCTTGTGAGTTGGCTGAGTAGTTCATCTCATCTGCCCGACCCCAGTAACTGGTTCTGGGCTCGCGTCTCCGGCCGGAGCCGAGCACCCATGATGGCTGTCTCTCGATAGAGTGAACCGAGATATGGTCCAGTATGCAGGCCGCCGCCGCACGACTCCGCATGGAGACCTAGACGCATTATCTCGACATCAGCCGACGGGATAATTCGTCCTCCGACGTCCCCGCCACAAATTCCAGACCATAATGGCGACATTCACATCACCCCGCCCGGTTACCCACTCAAACCGGCTGGTCCACGAACCAATCGTGCTGCGCAGTCTCGCCTACGTCCCGCCGTAGCTTTCTTGCCGGCGGAGATGCTCCGCAGGGCGCGCATGTCCCGGTTCCCGTCCCGCCTCCCGGGCGACTTACTGGAACTCGCACCTGTGCCGGGCATTGCTGCTCGTACCATAGCTTTCAGGTCGCATAAATATCCCCCTGGTTGCCTGGACGAAGCCCTATAAAAGACACGGGAAACTAATCTTCACCACTCCCACACCTGCCGGCTCTCCTCAGGACACTCGTGTGTTTCAGTCATACATGATGATCCAAAACGGTACCGTGTCTGGCCTCCCTCTCGAGGGCAAGGTCTATGCTATCACAGGCGGAGCATCCGGGATAGGGCTGGCCGTAGCAAAAAGTCTTGCTCAGAAGGGAGCAATAGTCTGCATAGCGGATGTGGACCAAGTCGCACTCGACAACACCGCGTCTTTCTTCACTTCTCAGAAGCGCGCCTTCAAAGTGTCAAGATTGGATGTCTCGAAGCGGTCTGACGTCGAGTCGTGGATAGGTGGCATCGTGTCAGAATATGGACGGCTGGACGGAGCTGCCAACGTCGCCGGGATCATCGGAAAGGGCCACGGGAGGGACGCGGTGACGGACTTGGACGACGGCGAGTGGGACCGGATTATCGCTGTGAACCTCACAGGGATGATGTACTGCCTGAGGGCCGAGCTGAGCAGAGTGGTAGACGGCGGCTCCATTGTGAATGTCGCTTCCATCCACGGGACCAAGGGTGTGTCTGTTTCCTGGTTCCTAACTCACCCCCCTCTCGCTGTCCCCGCAAGCCCAGCTGCTCATGCTCTGAACACCGTCCAGGTTTCGCGTGCCATGCAGCCTATGATGCTAGCAAGCATGGCGTGATAGGGCTGACGAAGGCCGCCGCCCAGGAGAATGGCGCTCGCGAGGTCCGAGTGAATGCCGTGGCTCCAGGATCGATATATACACCCCTCATGCAGAAGCACTGGGACCTAAGCGGCAGGCCGGCAGGCGCAGCTTTTGACGAGCCGAGTGCCTTCCAACGGCAAGGGACAGCGGAGGAGGTAGCAAACGTCATTGTCTTCCTCCTTGGGCCAGAGAGCACGTTCGTGAGCGGCAGTGTATACGCAGTGGACGGGGCTTGGACCTAGGACAAGGACGGTTGGGTTGGGATTGCGATTACCGGGCTCGATACAAGCAAGAGGCCGGTGCGGATGAAAATCGTCAGGCTGGGCGATATCAGAGGACACGGATCCCTTCACCAAACGTCCTCGGGATTCACCTCGTACTTCATCCCGTCCTCCCTCACGTGCTCTCCCTTGGCGTCTCTCTTGCAGGACTTGCGCATATCATACGCATCCTCGCTGTCTAGGGTGGGATCCTCTGCGTTGTCACCGTAGTAGTCCTTGACGACGCGGTAGACGCTGTAGCCCATGCTCTTGTAGAATGCGATGGCCTTGTGGTTCGATGCGCGCACGAACAGGTCGACGAACCAGGCATTGTTGTCGTCGGCAACTGCCTCGAGCTGCTCGCTGAGCAGCTTCCCTATGCCCAGCCGCCGTGCTTCGGGGGCCACCGTCAGGGCCGTGATATGTGCGTGCCACGGCAGGTAGTTGCCAGAGCCCTGGTAGTAGGCCGGAGAGGACTCGAGCTTGCCCATGACTGCGAGGCTTGTCAGCGGTATGGCCTTGTAGGAATTGTGGGACAAGACATGGGACACGGGCAGCCTAGGTTTGCTCACGGTAGCCGATGATGTTGCCATCCTGGTCCTCCGCGACCTGGAAGAGCGAGGGCCATTTGGCGTAGTACTGCAGGTAGAAGCCGAGCTCATATGTCTCGGTAAAGGGGTCGAGATTGCACTTTGAGAACTTGTTCACGTCGTCGGGCCTGAAACGGCGGAAATTTGCCATTGTGAGTTGATCTCGGCCCTGTCAACCCCCCGAGTTCGCCTGGTCCACGGACGTATGCTCATCAGCTGGGGAATTACCCGGTGTCGAGCGTGCGTCCCAGCCGCGATCTGTGCTCAGGGCGTGCGTGGTCTGTAATGAATGTCTCTTTCCGGTGCAGACAGGTGAGAGGACGCGCTCCTGGGGCCCCAGAGTGAGACAATAACGGGTGAATGGCGTGTTCCTCTCGTCATTCCACCTTGTTTGCCAGGGCCAAAAACTGTGCGTGCTCTCCGAGGGGGTGGCCGATTCCAAAGCCTGTCTACCGTAGCCGCTATCAGGGCGGAGGGGCGACCGTCGCCCCTGGCTGCTAGTCCGTCAGGTAGCCCCGATCAGCCCTTACCCCTGTCGAGCGTTTTTGACGATTCAAACGCGCTTTTGATTACGGTACCTGGGTACATGATTTTGCATCCGCGGTGGGCTGCCATGTGCATCAAGCACTCGGAAACTCAGAGAACGGGCAAGAGTTGCAGCCACCGGCATTGTCCTACAAACCGACCCCGTGGGGGCTTGCTCGGGCTCATGCCGTCACAACAAAGCAACCTGTCTACTTGTTCATGCCTTGCTAGGCCAGACGCCCACCCGAGCGAATAAACGACCGCAGAGTGTTTGTTGTGCTCCGCTGTCCATAGCAAATTTCCGTTATAGCAACAGGGACTCTCGCCTTCTACACCGACCGACTCTATCGCCCTTGTTTCTCTCTGACGACGGAAAGGCTCCCATAACTCTCCTTTGTCCCCTGTCACCAGAGCCCAACGTTTCGCTGCTGCGGACAAGCCACGAGGACACCGCCCGATTCCGATTTCGACATCCACCCAGTGTCGTATCCCCTGTGTCCTGTGTCCCCTGTCAGCGGTGCCGAACCACCAACCCCAGGGGCTACAGACGAACACCCTGCGGGGCCCAAGAGCCACGAGACGGGGCTCCCACGAGCCAGCGATCCTCGGCGGTCAGACACACAACCTTTCCTCATCCACGCAACCCAAAGCACCGCCGACAAGATGGCGTCTCCCACCACGCCTCGATTCTCCCACTCCCGCGAGAGCTCGGGCTTCGACTTCTCCCACTCACCCCACGAGAGGCGCCAGTCCCGCAGCTCGCTTGCGGGCCCCGACCCTGGCACCCCACTACGGAGTGGCTTCAGCCAGGCCGAGGGCGACAGCATGTTCAACACCAGCGGCATGGGTCTCGCGGACAATGACGGCGGCAGCGGGCTCGGAAACCTGGCGGACGAGCTGGCGGATGCTCTCTCGGACGGCGAGGATGACTATTATGACCCGAACGGAGCACCCGGCATCAGCGTGGACACGGGCGACGAGGACAGCGGGGACCAGAGCGACGCACAGAGGCAGGATGGGATACGGGACAGTGGGGTCGACGTCGGCAGCCCGGACGGCCGCAAGAGCAAGCACATGAGCCTCACGCTCCCACCGGCGCTGAACGGGCGTGGACACCGCAGGAAGGCAAGTGACTACGACGGCAGCGAGTACGGCTCTGAGTCAGACCTCGAGTCTCCGGGCATGTCGGCCACGCTTGTCGCCAGGATGGACGCCGTCGAGTCGCTCGCCCGGCGCGGGACGGAGAACAACGGGGGCCACACGGACGGGGTATTCAAAAGGGTGACGGATGGCCTGCGGGACCTCGCCCCGCAGTCCACTGTCGAGAGCAACACCACGAGACTCATAACGGCACACTCGGCGCTCACGACACACCTCACGCACCAGACCCGCCAGCTGCAGAACCTCACCTTCCCGCTGCTCAACCCCCTCGCCATACCACCTGACCCCGAGACGATAGACGCGCTGCTGCCGGAGCTCACCACACTACAGGAGATGATGCCGAGGCCGTCGCAGGCCGCCTTTTCGAGCATCATGGGCCTGCAGAACCTGACCAACGACCTGGTGCAGACCCTGTCATATCTCTCCGACACGCTGCACATGTCGCGGCAGACGTCGACCACGGCGACAAGGAGGCTGAAAAGCGCGAAGGAGCTGGTGGCGGAGCTGAGGAGGGACGAGGAGCTGAGGGAGGAGGGCGAGACGTGGCTGGCCAAGGGCAACTGGGGCGAGAGGCTAGAGAAGAGGGAGTGCGCGAGCGTCTGCGGCGACATCGTGGGTGGGTTCGAGGAGGTGTGTGATAGCTGGAGGACGAGGCTCTCCCAGACGCAAACCTCCCCTGCCTAATTACACTGAGCCCGCGGGGCCCTGCCGCCCCGTTGACAGCACTACAGCTCTCGTTATCGCCGAGGGCTACAACACACCCCGCACGATCTTGCATTGGGGCCTTGTTTAGACTGAAATCCCCATCGAGGGACGCTCCGGACGGACCGGACATGTGCGTCACTTCCACTTGTAAATTTTCCTTTGTTATCGTGGCATAATAAGTGACGGTGATACCTGAGGAGGGACGGTATAGGCGGCACGGGGCGTTCGGGGGAAGACAAGACACGAGATGGCGAGGCAACGTGGACCGTGGGTTGATTTTTAAACTAGACTGTATGGAGAGGCGACAAAATATTCAGAGACTGGCTAACTATAAGGCGGGATTCTGCCACAATCTTTGTATACACGGGCATGCTTTCAGCAGATGGATTATGTGAGGTTGGGTTGTGGTGTCAAGATGTTTCCAATTAATGGTCGCTCACCAGGACCAAGATGATATCGAAATAAGAGATTGTCCTGGCCGTCCATAGGTCAATAGAGACCTGTCAAGGTATAACCTGTGCCTCCGAATATCCAAATCCCCAGTAATCAAACCCGCCCGCCCGACCCCACCGCGCTCAGCCTTCATCAACACCCATTGTCCACCCACAACGCCCACGATACTCTTCGCTCCTATTTGATATTTATCTCCTAAGCGCCCACCCGGGGTCACAACAGCTCCCATTAGTTGAGTGCTTCCATCGGGGATCTGCGAACCACAAGCGCCCCCTCAATCGTCAACCTTCAGGGTGAACGGCGAGCTGCTCCGGCTCCGGCTATAGGCCACCTTCCGCAGCTCCTCCACCCTCCCCCGCCAGGACCCGGAAGTCGACGCCTCCTTCACCCTGATGGTCTCCCTCTCCCCGTCCCTCGAGTCGGCGGAGAACTTCCTCTCCCATGTCTCCGCGGCGGCAACGGCGGCCCTCTCCCGCCTCTGAGTCTCCTCGTACATCTGGCGGACGTGATGCCGTAGATCCTCGTCCTGCGGGAGGCTGTTCATGGCGGCAAAGTCGTTGAGCGACATGGTGTCGATCGCGAGCAGGCTGTCATGGTTCCTACGCCTGTCCCCCCCACAGCCGCCGCCGCCGCCGCCCCTCGCCCGCGTCCCGCCGACGGCCGGCGCGTCCCTCCGCGTGCGGCCCCCGCCGCTGCCGCCCGCGTTGTCCTCGTCGACGACGACGACTATCCACACTCCCACTGACCCGTTGGACCCGATCAGCGGCGTGCAGTGGATCCAGCGCGGCCGGCCCTCCTTGCTGCCCCTACCGCCGTTCTCAAAGCTGCCGCTGTCGCTGCGCACCCCGCCCGACAGCCACCGCACCTTGGCCGTCACCCCCTGGCCCAGCGCGAACGCCTGCTCGAGCTCCTCGTGGATCCGCTTCGACCCGCCGATACGGCCCATCAGGTGGCTCTGCAGGATCCCCGGCACGCGAAGGGACGGCGACGCGAACAGGATCTTGAGCGAGGGGTACGGCCGCACGACGAGGAAGTGCTCGTAGATCGTGGGCACCCGGGGCCCGTGGAGGGTCGTGGGGACCGCCGGGGTCGGGGCGATCGGAGCTGCCGGTTGGGGCGGCAACGGCAAGATGGCCCGGGGGAAGATGGTGATGTTCCCCGTGAAGTCGTGCATTTCCGAGCTGTTCTGCCCCCGCGACGTGCCCGGCGGGGAGCTCTCGTTGTCGTGGAGTATGACGCGGCCCTTGGCCCAGTTCGAGGCTGACTCGTGCTGGATCTGTTCTTGCTGGGACCTGTGCATCCGTCCACCATAGCGCCGGACGGTCTCGAGCTCCTGGCGGCTGAGAATCTCACACAGGAGGCGGAAGTGCTCCTTCTCGCCCAGCTCGGCATCTCTGGGCAACGTGTTGCCAACAGGAGTGGCCGCGTCCACATCGGCGCCGCTGTCCACTGGGGAGGCAGCATCGCCATCGCTGTCTTGCTTTACGGTTCTTCCTTTTCCCTCCTCGTCCTTGTCAACCAGTCTCCGCAGGGACTCCAGTCCAGAGCAGTCTTTCGCTAGCCCCGAGACGTCGACCTGAGCCCCTAGATAGTAGCGTACGATGCCCATGGAATCCATCAGTGGTGCGCACATGAGAAGGTTCATGAAAGGCGAGCCATCTCGTCTGTAGTTCAAGAATGTCTCATAGTGCTGCTTTCCCTGGTCGATCTTCTCCCGGATCCGCTTGATGGCAAAGGGGTTTGTTTTTGGGCCTTGCAGGAAGCGACAATTCCTCCCAATGACATAGTCTAGGCCATATTGAGTCATGCGATGGAATTCTGTCGACATTTGTTAGCGCACGAACGGGTGAGAAGAACGGAATGGCCGCAGCTGACCCTCAGAAGTGAAGACGATGGGGTTGTCGGGCCGAGACGGGTCGGTGATACAGAAGACCTCAGCAAGACCGTCGCTCATGTCATGCAGGTGAGCCGGCAGGGTGCCCGTGATGCGCCTTCGCATCGAAGCCTCGACAAACTCTGTCCATACGTGGGTGATGTATGCTGGCAGCTCATCCCGTGCGAGCCTCTCGCAGGCTTCCTCCGCCTTGTGCAGCAGAGACTTGTTAGCCGTCGGCTCCAGCTTGGGAGCAAAGTCGTGTCCGTCTAGCCTCAGTGTACCTGCTATCATACTATTGACCCACTCGAGCGCCCTGATTGCCTTCAACGCCTCGAGGTAGTAGCGAAGCAGAGGCACTGACTGGGGCCGGTAGGTGGTGACGAAGTTCAGAAACCTCTGCAAAAAGATAGGGTCGCTGATAATAATGCGCAGGTGATCCACCGAGAACAGCAGCTCCGATCTCCTCTCGAGGTTGTAGACGGACAGGTTTATCGCTGGTATGACGAGGTCAAAACTGTCTGGCTCCACATCCTCTTCAGCCAGCGGCTCAAGAGCATCGCATGCTTCGTCGGCGCCTCTGGTCTGGAGGGCAGGTAGTGGGGATGTGAAATCGGTGTGAAGGGAGACTGAGGTTATGGACGGTTCGATTGTCGATCTGTCGTAGGCGCTCCTCGGGTATAGGAAAGGCAGCGAGGCAGCGGAGCTGGAGGTAGACTCGGGGGTAGAGTGCGTCTCGCGCACGGGTTCAAGATACGAGTCAGCCTCCGGTCTTATTGTTGACGCGGAGGACGCCTCTGGTACATCGAGCAAACTGCGTCGTCGTCAGTCCTCCGGCTGCAAAGGCGAGCCGATCCCGCCAGCCAGGGCTCTAGCACCTCACCTCTTGTCGGCGCTGGGCATGATTGCATTGGGGTTGATGGGGCCGGAGTAGTAACCACTGGGCACATCCGCGGAGTTCAACATGCGCTCCAAGGGGCCCAGTGATGAGCTGCTATAGTCGGCGCTGGCCCGCTTCGCATGAGACCTCCGAAGTGGTATATCCGGAATGTCCGCACCCTCGTCGCCCTCATTTCGCTCAGCCCCTCGACTGGCGACAGAAACCGCCACTGGATTGGGGCTCGCAGCGCGCTGGTGCTCTCTCTCGGCCTTGTTTCCGCTCGGGGAGGCACTGCGGCTGGCGTTTTCCAAGATCTCGGCATGCTTCCGCCGGCCTATGGCGGGCACGTGGAGGGCACGAGCAAAGGACGCTCGGCGCAGCCCTTTGAACTCAGCCTTGTCGCTGGTCCTTGGGTCCGTCATTTGAAGCACTACCGCGTAGGAGAAGAACGGAGGTCCCGGGGGATGTGGTCGGGCACACGAGAGGCGCAGGAATAAATAGCAGTTGTAAGAGATACAGACCAAGGCAGCAACCGGAGCTGCGGTCCTGGGAATATGTATCCGCAGGGCCAGCGCGGAACAGTGCGATAACCCAAGCTTGCCCACTCGGGCAAAACGACCCAGAGGTCCATGCCCTCAAGACGACATCAATCAAATTGTGCTGGAGAGCTGGGCTGCAACTGACCAAGACACTTTCTCCCGCATGTAACAGGGCACTGGCCAGGCCGGCTGCGAGACAGGGAGCAGCTCGACAAGCCAACCCGGCCGCCCTTCAGACGAGTGCTCATCAGACGATGGCGTTGAACCCTGGCCGGCGGGCAAGGGCGGCCAGATATGTATGTATGTATGTATGTATACATAGCCTGGAATAATGGATGGCAAGGGACCTCCCGAGCCAAGGCGATAGCGCGCAACCAGCGCCACGGTTGCGCAGGCTCGCGCATCGGAAGTTGCATGTGGAAGAGGAGGAGCAGGTACCCACAGATCGCAAGACAGGATGTGACTCTGTGCCTCGCCCCCCCCCCCCCCCGGGCGGCAAGTCAGTGAGCCACAAAATCTCCGTCCAAGCTGCGGGACTCTGGAGTGGGAGAGTGGGACCCCGGGGGATGAGCTGCAGGGTTGAGCAGCCAGGGTCGCCCATGGACAGACGCCCGGCGATCGTGAACAAGACCGCTCATCGCGCCTTCAGCCGGAAGCTGTCGGCAGGTCGGGAGGGACGTACGTACGTCCGTACATGTCACTGGCTGGCCGGCCGGCTGGGTGGCTGGCTGGGCGATGGACGAAGGGGTGCCATCGACTAACTTCTTCCGCTGGCGGGGCTCCACGGGCGGCGGTCCGGTAGGGTAGCGGTTTTGTGCTCGGACACATTCCCATCTATCTTATTGGGACCTGAAGTGTGTGGGTGAGGTCGGGCGTTGACGATGCGGGGCAGTGGCTTGAGAGGAAGAGGGAGGAGGTTGCAGTGATGGCACCACGATAGCAAGGCAACGTGTTCGGCCCCTGAGCCCCGTCGTGTTTCCCCGTTCTGGTCCTTGACGAAACAGGTGCAGACCTGAGGGGCCAAGGGAACCATCAGCCGGAGCAACAGTTAGTAGATATCGCGCATATACGGAGTAGCGTGCAGCATCTGAGATCTGTTTCTCAGTAGTTCCCGAGCCTGGCTGCCGTGGGGCCTCCCGCAAGAGCCTCCCTAGTACTGGCCAAGTAGTCGGCGTCTCTCTCAGCCGCCAACCTGAACCATGGTGGTTTGGCACGAGGCTGCCGTGAGACAATGGAACGGTCGGTGAGCAGAGCCTATATCGTCACAACGGGGCAACTGAGTGTGATTGCTGCAATGGGACCCGAGTATAAAGGCAAATACAGAGTTCACTCCATCATGTCAAGTCCCCGGTACGTTCATTTGTGTCGGTAATCAGGTGGGCCACAGTGCTCCGTAAACCCCGAGGGCAAGGCTGTCAATCCGTGGAGCTATGGAGTCCGGCATGATGAGGCGGATACCATCAAGAAGGGCATGATAGGGTAGAGTACGGAGTACTGGGATGAGATGAGCGCTGGAGCACAGGCTGGAGGAAGGCCAGCCACGGATTCTACCACGTGCATTCTTCAATGGCTTACCTAGGTACTTAGCAATGGGTGCAGCATCCAAGAATGGGGCGAACAGACAGAAGCAGAGAGAGCTACAATCAACATTCCACAGCTGGTCGGGCTTTGTTGTTGTTGTTGTTATTGTTTTTGTTGCTGCTGGCAGCGAATGGATGCAGCCTCTCTGACAAAAGTGCAACGCGAGCCGGCGCGTAATATGAACAAGCAAAGAGAACGAGCGTCTGGGGGCCATTGGAGCGAACCTGTTTACTGCAAGGGTCAACGATGTCCTGGGAGGCAGGGCAAGAGCACGCGCCGGTTGGTTGTGGATGCTTAAGTGGCTGGCTTAGCCGTTGACTGGACAATTGCTTGCCCTGTCAGGTTCAAAAACAACAATGCCCCTGCCTCGCCATGCTGCACTGTGCAGTGCTGCAGATTACCTAGGCTTGCAGGCTTGGTAGTGCAGTGTGTTATCCCCACCCAACCTCTGCAAGCACCAAGCAGACGCGACACGACAATAACAACGGCCCCCACCCTGAGGCCACTGTGGACGTCAAAACTCGCGATCTCGTGTTCCAAGGCAAAACAGAGTTGCTTGCCCTGTGTCTGTGCTTGGCTGAGAACATTCTGAAGCGGGTTTCGACCCAGTCCTCAACAAAGAATTGGAAACAACAGGACAACACATGGCTTTCATGAGGGAACCGTTCGCATCCGCCACCAAATGGATCCTGAGCAAAGAGGGTTCCGGACTGGGCCATCGTGCAGTGCCAGAATGAGTGCTGCACTCAAATGTGTGATGGGATGGATGCGTGTCAGGGTGCCAAGCAGTTTTATCATGCTGCTCAATACTGTGCCCTTTTCCTGCATTTTACATGATTAATCGCTCATCTCGAGTTGTGGTTTCTTCAGGTTGCAAGAGACAGGGCAGGGGTATTATTATTGTTGTTATTCGGTAGTCGTGGAAGGTGAGGAAGAAGTTGAGAAAGGGAGTAGGCAAGAGGGGTGGCTTCTTTGTTTTGCATGCCATCAGGTCCAGTCAGCCAATCAGATGCACGAGGGAGCACCAAAACACAACAAATCGCGCTAGGCCGTTTCCAGCACCGCGTGGCTGTCCTGATTTTTGGGGGGGGGGGAGCCGATCGTGTGCCTGCTGCTAGCCCGCCAGCCAGCCCACACAGCACAGAGTGGGAGCATACCCGCCTCATCCACACGGCAGGCGACTCCGTTCCATTCCATCCCACACCTACTGCACTGCTCATTCACACGACTTCACTCACTTTGCGTCCCCAGTCACCACCACCCATCACGGCCACGAGCCTGCTCGCTCGCAACAGCCACCACCCCGCAGCTCAATCACACAGTCCATGACAATTGAATCGGCCGGCCGCCCCGCCCCATTCTGGCTTGCGCCGTCGCATTGTTATCCGTCGCCCTACGATAGCCATCCGAGGCGACATTGCCATTCAACGATATGCCATAGCCCCGGCCTCGCGTTGAGTCGTTGGCAGCCAAAAAGCGTCCGACTGGCTTTTCCATCCTGAATAATACTTCTACCACCCGGGCTTTTCCGACCCTTCTCCGCAACAAGCTTGAAAACCGACCCCCACCTGCTCGCTCACACCCAACCCATACACGCCCTTTCTTCAGCCATCGGTGAACAAGGCAGGCGCGACGCAACGCTGCCCGTACGAATCTCACCCATCGAACCAATCGTTCGAGAACACCTCTAAAAGCTGGACATCAACTTGTCCAGGTCGCCCGAGAGGCCGACGACCACCACCAGATCACAGATCACGATCCTAGACCATCCGTCCCCGCCCCCCAATCATGACGCTCGATCCGGACAGGTTAAGAGGCATCGATCTGCCTGCCTCCAAAAGGGGCTGCTCAGCTTCGAACAGCGCCATTCACACCCCCGGCAGGATAGCGACACCCCCACCTCCCGCAGATCGCGCCCGCCTGGAGGTCAAGCACAACATCGACATCGGGGTTTCAAGACATACTAGGTCAAACCCTAGGGAGAGCGATGCCGGGCGAGGAGGCCCACTGGATGTCGAGGCAGTTGACGTAGAGCTGCGCCGACAGACGAGCCGCTCGCAGAGGGAGTCAACACCGGGCGGAAGTCCTTCGAGGAAACGCCAAAGAATAAATGGCGATAGGTAACCCAACACTCGTGCTCCTTCGGCCGAGGACCATCCATAGCTGACAGGGCGCGACAGATTTATTCCTACTCGGACTGGTCAGGACCTGCAGGCCAGCTACAGCCTCCATGAGCCTGGCACACCCACCGCGGCGAGGTCGAAACGGCCTTCTCATGGCGAGTTGAACTTTCAAAAGAGTGAGTTTGCCAGGTCGAGCACGAGATTCAGGATACAGAACTGATGCGCCATGCAGCGGAGCAAGCAAACCGGACATACAATTCCCTCCTCCGTGCAGAGCTGTTCGAGGGCTCAATACCGCACACCACGCCGCCCATATTGTCTCCCGACCCTTCTCTGCCAGCATCAGCTCGTAATGCAGCCTCATATGACGGGTCGAGATCGCACACGCCTCCAGCGGCTCCAGCCCCGTCCCTGCCGCCAGCCATGACCCCATCCACGCCCCACAAAAATCTGTTTACGTACATGTCGCCGCGCAACCACAGCGGCGTTGCTGGTCACATGACTCCCTCAAGGACGCCACAGAGTCGACATGGCCCTAGCATGGACACCAGGGCCGAGATTTACAGCCTGTCGCCCGTTAGGTTCGGGAGCCAGCAGATGTTATTGAGCCCGAGGCGGCAACCTAGGGCGGTGAGCAAGGTCCCATACAAGGTCTTGGACGCTCCGGAGCTGGCGGATGACTTCTACCTGAATCTCGTCGACTGGGGCTCTGCGAACGTCCTGGGCGTCGGTCTGGGATCGAGCGTTTACATGTGGAACGCTCAGACAAGCCGGGTGAACAAGCTGTGCACCCTCGAGGACGACACCGTTACGAGCGTGTCTTGGATACAAAAGGGAACGCACATTGCCATCGGTACCCACAAGGGACTGGTGCAGATCTGGGATGCCGAGAAAACACGACGGCTGAGAACCATGACTGGCCATACTGGTAGAGTCGGTTCACTGGCATGGAACTCGCATATCCTGACTTCAGGATCCCGAGACCGAATGATTTACCATCGCGATGTCAGGAGACCAGACCAGTGGGTCCGGAAACTGGTTGGCCACAAGCAGGAGGTGTGCGGACTGAAGTGGAACGCAGATGACGGGCAGCTCGCGTCAGGCGGTAACGACAACAAGCTGATGGTCTGGGAAGGCCTCAATGAGACACCGCTGTGGAAATTCTCGGACCACACAGCCGCAGTCAAGGCGATAGCCTGGTCCCCACACCAGAGGGGTCTGCTCGCGTCAGGAGGTGGCACGGCCGACAGACGAATCATATTTCATGACACCCTCAAAGGCAGCGTCATCAGCGAGGTCGACACAGGCAGCCAAGTTTGCAATATCGCCTGGTCAAAGAACTCCAACGAGATTGTCTCGACGCACGGATACAGCCAGAATCAGATTGTGGTGTGGAAATATCCGTCCATGACCCAGGTCGTAAGCCTCACCGGCCACACGTATCGGGTCTTGTACCTGGCTATGAGTCCGGACGGCCGCACAGTCGTCACCGGTGCTGGCGACGAGACTTTACGTTTTTGGAACGTTTTTGGAAGGAAGCCCGGGACCAGAGAGGAGAGTGACGGGGCAGGGCGCCTTTCGGACTGGGGCATAATCCGTTGATTAGCCTGGAGGCTGCCACCCCTAACATTCTGACTTGCATGACATCCGTTTCGTGCATAAAAGAGACCTCCATCCTAGCAAGGTGTTGTTTGAAGTCTTGGAAGGGGCGGCGGACTATGCGCTGCTTTTCAGTGCTCAGGAGATAAGAGTCATAGGACACAACTGGCGTTTGTGGCATATCGAGGGATAAAGGACGGTGTGGTGCTTGGTTTTGCCTATTCATTTGCGAGGCGTTGGACGGGATCGTGAATACTTTTCTCCTCCAATCATCACCACGGCTACACTATTCTCGGCGGGCTGTTCCCCGGGTCGTCTTGGAACCTCCAAGTCGCCAGGCGGAGACAATTGTTTGCATGTGCTACTACTATTACTAACACCACCCTTCATGGCTTACCCATTTTTTCCCATCGCTCTCTGGGGCTGTGCGGCACCCCGTCCGATCCTTGCCGGTATTAAAGCACACAAGCCTCAATAGGCTACATGAACAGTCGTCGCATTGTTACCGGTGTGCTTCTTGGTCGGAACAGGCGCGCAGCGGGGTTGCTCTCGCGGGGCAAAAGGAATGGAAGGGAGGGAAGGGAAGGGCCACTGGCACGGACACAACCAGGGCTTGGGGGCAAGACGGGGGTCGTTCTGAAAACGGCCTGGATTTTGGACTCCTTTCTTTTTGGCAGGCTGAATAACGCCTTTTGGGGACGGGGCACATCGCCACTATCATAATACCCTCCCACGGGGCAAGAGTAAACTCCCAGCCGCGTTTTGCCAGAGGCTACGTGCATGGGAAAGAGTACCCAGACTTGTTTTGTTCAGCATTGACCGAGGGTGGCCGTTTGGTTGGCTGGTTGGTCACACGAGATATCATGATGATGAGTAGAGACAGCGTTGCGCACACCTTGAATGCTCTTATACGTACGTGTGCTTTTACAACCGTGCTGCTCGCTGGGTCTTTGGGCCTCGTAGGTGGGTGCTCATAAAATTGGAGAAGCGTTGGTTGGCGACTTCGACTACAACAACGAATTGCTTGAAATTAATTTTTCAGTGATATTGTTGGCTGGGTCAAGTATACGTATGAAGTGATGGGAACTATATACTGGTCTACTCTGACTAAGCTGGTGCTGAGTCAGCACACTTGTGCAGTGTGCACTTGTGCACCTCATTTGGTGGTATGGCAAGTTTACTACTGTCTACCGGACGCACGACAGGAGACTTGTTCCTGACAGCCCATATACACCTTCTTCTTACATCAGGCTAAGTTACTGCGCCGTATTTATTTGTATGAGATTGGTCCGTTGGGACATAAAGAAATTTTGACGCCTGAAATCAACAGGCGAAGGTTTGAACAATTCTCATTAAGCGTAGCGAGGAGGTTTCTTACGCGAAGCGGAAGGAACCGACGAGCGGAGCTTATTCTAATACGGCAAACCGACAATATGTTTCTCGAATGGGGATTAGTCCAAATCTGGATCTCGAATTAATAAAATTAAAAGATAAATAAATAAAGAGGTAATTAATTATTTAATTAATTCCTAAAAATATATATATATAATTTATTAATTAAAAGCTTCGCAGTAAGAATACCTCCTTGCTACGCTTATCCCTTGACTGTTGTGCTTCCCTAGCTAGTAATAAAAGCCCATCAGTCGCATTCTATTTTAAACCAGATATCACTGTCTCGCGCTGTATGTATTCTGCTCCGTCTTTGACGGTCACATTGATCCACCATCGTCGTCATGCTACAGCTAACCAACCCTCCGGTGGGCTCGGCGATACACAACCACAACGCGAGCTGGTAACCAAGCAGACACATACATTGATATAGGTACATGAGAAACAACAAACTTTATCAGAATCACGACCAGATGAGGGATTAACCAAGGCCTGAAGGCAGACGTAACAATACCCTTGAGTCAGGAACCTAAAAGGTCCAGCGAGTTGCGTGGCTGAGGAGAGACACCCCTGACCATCCATCCAACCTGCGCTGACAATAGTACCAAGAAAATAGTTAATTATTATAAGTGCAAGGTCAGCGCCATATCAAAGTCATGAGCTTGCCTCTCCAGCTTTCTTTTCCCTTGCCACGTCCTTTGCCCCACCGTCGATTTCCACCCCGCTAGCACTGACGCGCTTCGCCTCGCGCTCCTCGTTGAGGAGCGGGATACTGTCGATGCTGCCCGGAGCTTCGGCCTTGAGGCTATCACTACCCTCCTTCTGTGCTGCCTCCACTGACGCAGCTGGCGCCTCCACGTGCGGTGTCATCAGCGGGCTCATGTAGCCGTCCGGACCGACATGCAGCCTCGCGACCTCGGCCTTGAGCGCCTCGAGCTCCTTCTGGAAGCGCTTCCCGAAGACGTCGATGTAGTAGGTCGCGCCGTTGTAGACGCTCCACACGAACACTACTGTTAAGAATCCTGCCGAAGCCCATCGGCTGTAGAACCATATCGGGCATGGAAGCATGGTCACCACGGCATAAGAGTACTGGATGAACATGAATGCAGCCTCCTGAAGGCTTTCGGGGAGCGAGAGGACAACCCTCCCAATCCATGCCTTGGAGTAGGACTTGCGTAGCCAGGTGAAGGATGTCGGGCGTCCGGCCAGGATCTTCTCCCGCCGCCGGACGGTGATCAGGAAGTAGTAGGCAAGCTGCCAGATGGCGTAGGGGATTGTACTCCAGGAGAGCATGGAAATGACGTTCGCGTAGGCTGTTGGAGAGCCGGGTGGTGAGTGCTTCACTGTATAGACTGCTGGAAATCGTTGAAGCTGTTGATCCGGAGAACAGAGGTGGACAATGCAGTGCAGAGTTGCGCACGGCATGATGTGTATGAAGAGCGATGTGACTTTGTCGAAGCTGTGGAAGACCAGGGAATTCCTCCACATGATGATTGCAACTGCGTTGTTTCCAAAGGCCAAGCTGTAGGTGGCGACAAAGAGCCGTTTCGAGCCTGGGAAGGCCCATATGCTGAGCATCAGAAGTAGGTTGACAAAGTAACAGAGGTCGGCGAGGAAATAGTGATATCCTCGCTTGTGGTAGGTGTAGTAGCGGATCGGCATGAAATACAAGGTCTGGGCCGAGTACCACATGTGCATGTACTCTGGGTAGGCCCCGATCAAGTAGCCGCTGATGAAGATGTTGAGGACGCCGCAGATGAACGAGACCTTCTCCCGCAGCGTGATAACCCTCGTGTCGTTCCATTGCTTGCCAAGCTTGTCGACGCTCGTCCGCACGCTCTTCTTGTAGCGGTCGAGCTGTTCTTCCGCAGTAGGGACGCGCCTCCTCCATTCTTCAACCATGCGCTCCCGTGCCACCTGGCTCCTGTTCTTGAGGGCATCTCGCGACTTGCGCACCTTCTGCGTCTGAGCCGAGAGGCCCCTCTGCAGCTTCTCAAGTTGATGCGGCAGGGCAAAGTTGTCGAGGATGTCGAGAACACTCAGGCGGTCCAGGGGCGGGAAAGCTTCCCAGTCCTCCTGATATGAGCTGCTGTTCGAAAAGGATGGGTTCCTCGACAGTTTGGGGCTACCGGAGTTCGGGGTCGTCGGGCCCAAGACCGGGGTGGTCTCGCTGGGCGAGTCCGGGCTACCGTCGGGGCTGGGGAGGCAGCCGCCCTCGCTGTCGGTAGCATCGTGCTTGTTGACTGGGATCGGCAAGGGGTCCGGGTCCGCCATCTGACGTAACGTGCGGTGATGGATCCTGGGAGATGCGGGAGAGGATAGCCTCGGGAGGGCTTCTACCAGCCTGATGACCAAGGTGTCAGCCATTTTCCCGAGAAACAAATCAGGAGTGCGGCCGAGTGAGTATATAGTGGGCGAGGTCAAGTCCGGCGGGCGCCTGGAGGGTGATGCTGAAGGCCTTAATACCCGAGCCAGAAAGGCGTGATCACCTTCACATGCATACTCAAGATGGCTTGCAATTTGGAAAGGTGGCTTACAAGAGTTAGGGTGTTCCGACAGATGATGAGAGGCCGCAAGTACCCTTGGACAAGCCGTACACCTTTTAGCTGTGGCTCCGTCTCTCAACAAGAAAGAGGTGCCCAGACGCGATGAGCGCAGGTGTACCGTAGCTCTCGTGCTGGCCGGGCAAGGGACTTGGTGTTGGCTACGGTTGTGCCAGCTCCGGAACGGCACCAGGTCAAAGAGCGAAGTAACCGTTTCTCTTGGGAGGATGTTCCGCAGGTGACCAGGTTGGCTACCAGACGCGTGGTGGGTGTGCTGTGTGTGATGCCGGAGACGGTGATGTATGAAACAATGTTGTTGGGGTAGCCTCTGGCCTGGGCTGGACTGTTCATGTTAAGCTGTAGGTACCTTGGGCCCAAAGTAGACAGGCAAGGGCCCTGCTTCTGATGTCATATATCTAATGCACCCTGCACCCTTTATCGACGTGGCTGGCCCTGTCGCTGGGCAGGGCCTAGACTCGTGTCCTGGAACCCCGTTGTGAGTGGACACTATCGACCATTGATAGCCGCCACACCAGTTGACAGCCTGACAGTAGTTGGGATGCCGTGAGCTGGGCAGAATTCGACCAGTCGCGAGCTGGTGGTAGGTCCACGGCCAACAGGCAGTCCTGGTAATCCATCTCCGATGCCAAGCTCAGGGACCCGATGAGAAAGATGACAGCTAGGGACCCTGAGGGGATCCATCTGAAGATCCTCAGCAACAGATCCGTCCCCGTTCCGTCGTCCCCCAACTGAGCTGAGTCAGCAATAGCCTCGCTCGTCGTATGTTGGCATCTGGCCTGTATATCCACGTGGTTTATGTGAATAATGTCCCCGTAGGCTACTAGTATCAGTTTGTACATATGTACCACACGTATCTACCATAGACCCTTGGAAATCGCCGTTGTAGGCTGTGTAAGTCGTCTCGCCGAACCATGTTTACTGTGCGCTGGAGTCCAAATACCAACCTCGAGGGTGGACAACCGAAGACGTTGACTTGTTGACTGTCTATGGAGACTTTCGGGTAATTTATAATACTGAACATACTCCCGACAATGGCTTGTCTACCAATCTCTCCAGGCACTCCGTAACGAACGCGACCTGAACTGCATGTCTGTGCCTACGTCCACGCCAGCGCCACTGCGAAAGGTCTTCTGCAGATTCCGGACAAGTCTGCACGCTCCTGGAAAACCTTGCGAGTATCCCAATACCCAGATGGAGGCTTTGCGTGAGCTGCTTGGAGTTGCCCCAAGTAGAGCTGATGAGCCAGCCTCTGGTGACGAGTTCGTGGTCTTTGAAGTATAGCCTTCTGCCATATGCATGGCGGTCTGGTCTCGCCGCTTTCAGGTCTGGTCAGGCATGATTGACAAAGTGACTGGCCCCAGAACGGCCCATGTTATATATCACCGATGGCATAGTATGTGGTTTTCTGCCGTGGGCTTGAAGATGCTCGTCAATGACTCCCGCGCTTGCGGGACAAATTGCGCCATCTACTCCGTAGCTGATCAGTATGACAAGCCTCTGGTTTTCTCGCGCTTGTCTCGCGAAAGTTTTGCAACCATCCGCTTTGGTTCATAATTGCTGTATGCGGGAGGAAGCGGCGATATACAATACGAAACCTCGAGGATTTGGCACACCAACTATGCTGCAGAAGGAGAAACAGCCCGGAATATCAGGGTTTGGCAGATCATTGGTGTGAGAAATGAGAGGAATACCTGGACGCTGACGAAGTAATGTGGTCTGATAAACAGATGTCAGTCTCAAATTCTGAGACTCGCACCATGGAATTATTTCAACGGCAGACTTGTGAAAACGAGCTGCAATCTTGCAAAACCACAGGTCACTATGGAGTACTTCAGAGTTGTGTAAGTAGCATGAAGGTTGACAGCCGATTTCACTTCACACTGATCCCGCAGCGGACCCCTGTCCACATCCCTGGCTACCTCTTACCTGCACCATTCAAGCCAGCAACCCATTCGGTCGCGTTGGACAGCCCCTCCGAAAATAGCGTCGCGTTCCCTCCCACACCTCTCGACTGCACTCCTTCCCTTCCCGCGACTCGCCTGATTCAGAGCTGCCGCCATTGCAGCAGTCAGCCACGGGAGGCGCACCATTCTCCCCGAAGCAGAACTGAGGGGCCAGTTTCCACCACATTTCACTCTCGACCCGGCGCGATAACAGCAACTCCCTCGGTCGACGCGACTGTGTCATCCGCCAGGTGTCTCCATCGCCCTCGACCTTTTGCGCCGCCCAACACGACACCTCCCGACGCGTCGCGAGGCCGTCCCGACGTTCAATATGGGGAAATTAATCCGTCTCGAGCTGTTCAGTATGTCTCCACCGCGTCGGGGAACCGCGTAAGGCAGCTGTTACTGATAGCACCGCGCAGATTTCAAGTCCTACAAGGGACACCACACCCTCCTCTTCGGCGACTCATACTTCACATCCATTATCGGACCCAATGGATCGGGAAAATCCAATTCGTCAGTAACAGCCTCGCGTCAGGAATACCAACTGGCGCACCTGGCCGGCCCCGACGGTTCAGGAACCAGCTAACTGTCAACCTGCAGCATGGACGCGATTTCCTTCGTCCTCGGGATCAAGTCCTCGCAGCTCCGATCATCCCATCTGAAAGAGCTCGTTTACCGCGGTCGCGTCATGAAGACAAGCAAGATCAATGATGACGGATCAGTTGTCGAGCCGGCCACCAACGGGACCACCAATGGTCACGCCAACGATGACGAGGATACATCGCAGAGGGGATCCCGTAACGACCCAAAGACCGCATGGGTGATGGCCGTCTACGAGGACGACGCAGGCGACGAGCAAAAGTGGAAGCGTACAATCTCGCCCCAGGGGACTAGCACATATCACATCAACGACCGTAGCGTCACGGCGCAACAATACAACGAGGCTTTGGAGGCCGAAAACATCCTCATCAAGGCACGAAACTTCCTGGTCTTCCAAGGAGACGTCGAAGCAATTGCGTCGCAGTCCGCGCAGGACCTGACACGCCTTATCGAGCAAATCTCGGGCAGCTTGGAGTATAAGGCAGAGTATGACAGGCTGCAGGCGGAGGCAGAGCAGGCCGCGGAGAACCAAAACTTCCAGCTACACAGACGGCGTGGCATCAACTCCGAGATCAAGCAGTACCAGGAGCAGAAGAAGGAGGCCGAGAACTTCCAGAAGAAGACCGAGGAGCGCGATGAAGCTATCGTGACGCACATTCTCTGGAAGCTGTATAACTTCCAGAAGGTCATGGACGAGTCCAGCGCGCAGATACAGGAGCACCAACAGAATCTGATTGAATTCCGCCGCAACGTCGAGGCTTTTGAGAGGAAGCTCGAGGCAGCCCGGAAGGAATACTCGACTGTGGGCAGGGAAGTGAACAAGATCGAGAAGAACATCCGCGAGAAGGAGAGGGACATCGAAGAGAGGGAGAACAGTCTCGTCCCGATCAACGAGAAGGTGGATCAGAGCACCACTAACATCGAGAGGCTGAAGAAGCGTGCCGAAGCCGTCAGCAAGGAGCGTGACGACCAGGTGAAGGCCATCCAAAAGGCCAAAAAGGACCTGGCAACCGTCGAGAAGGCCCAGCAGGAATTCGACAGGCAGTGGCAGGAGACCATGAAGCAGCAGGGCAAGCAGCTCACGGACGCAGACCGCAGGGAATACAACAACCTGCGGGCACAGGCCATGGCAAAATCGTCACAGAACCAGGCCCAGCTTGACAGTCTCATCCGCCAGCTGAAAGGTGACGAGGTCACGGTCAACAGCCTCAAAGGCAAGGTCGACACTTTCCAAGCCACCGTGGAGAAACTCAACGGCGAGCTCGAGACTATTCGAGAACGCAAGGAAGCCACCCAGGATCTCGTACGGCAGATCTCATCCGAACTGGAGGACAACAAGAAGGAGCACAACAACCTGGTCTCGGAGAGGGTCAGGATCAACAACTCCAAGACCGAGCTGGACGAAAAGATGCACGACCTCGGAAGGAAGATCGAAGAAGCCGAAGGCGGCAAGGCGGAGAGCGACCGGGAGAAGAGGACCAAGGAAATGGTCCAGAGCCTGAAGCGCATGAACTCGGGCGTCCGTGGGAGGATCGGCGACCTGTGCAAGCCCAAGCAGAAGAAATTCGACGAGGCTGTCATCACTGCGCTTGGTCGCGACTTCGATTCTGTTGTCGTGGATACGGAGAAGGTCGGTCTCGATTGCGTCGAGTATCTCAAGCAGCAGCGCTACCCTCCCATGACCTTCATCCCGCTTGACAACATCAAGACAAACGCCCCGAACTCAGCTGTCAAAGGCATACCCGGAGCGCGACTGACAATCGAGACGATCGACTTCGACCAGTCGCTCGAACGAGCCATGACGTACGCGTGCGGTAGCTCGATCGTGTGCGACACCCTGGAAATCGCCAAGGAGGTCTGCTATAAGAGGCGGATCCCTGTGAAAGCTGTGACCCTAGAGGGCTATGTGATCCACAAGGCTGGTCTGATGACTGGCGGTCGCCTGCCGGAGCGCAAGGGCGGGAAGCGACAGTTTCAGGAGCACGACGTCCAGAACCTGCGGAAGCAGCTTGAGAAGTACCGTGAGACGTACTTCTCGCTACCGCGGCCGGACAGGACCAAGGAAGAAACACTGAGGCAAAGCCTCGCGAGCCTGGAGCAGCGGCTAAAGGCAGCCCGTGGCGAGCTGCAGGCATTCGAGAGGAACGAGGCGAGCAAGAAGAAGGAGCTGCAACACGAGGAGAGACAACTCGACGAGTGGGAACCAAAGTATGAGGAGAAGAACGGCGAGCTCGAGGCAACACGCAAGGCAGTCGATAAGTTCGAAACTGCCATTGCAGCAGTGCAAGACAAGATCTTCGCCGACTTCTGCAAGAGACTTGGCTATCCAGACATCCGCACATATGAGGCACTGCAGGGCAGCCTAGAACAGGAAGCGTCTAAGAAACGGAACGGGTTCGAGGTGCAGAAGCAGAAGCTCAAGAGCATGTTGACGTTGGAGTCGTCCCGGCATGAGGAGACACAGCGGCGCATGCAGCAGATCAAGTCGAATCTCGAGCGGCTGGAGGCCGACATTGAGGCATATGAGCAAGAAAAGGCAGCCATCGAGGAGTCATTGGGTGCATACCAGGACGAACTGGAGGCGCTCAGGGAGAGCCTCGACGAGGTCAAGGAGAAACAAAGCAGGAAGGCAGACAAGGTGAACGAGGCCAAGCAAGAAGTCCAGAAACGCAGCAGGGACATCGAGGCGCGCCTCAAGGCGATCAGTGCCCTGGAGGCCGAGATCCAGAAGAACAGCTCCAGCAAGTTCGCTCTCCTCAGGCGCTGTAAGCTGGAGCAGATACAGATACCTCTGGCGGAGGGTTCGCTCGATGACCTACCCAACGAGGACCAGCTCCTGCGGCAAGACCCGGATGCGATGGATATTGACGAGAACGACGAGGCCGATATGGAAGCTGCCCTGGACGACTATGGCGTCGAGGTCGACTTTGATAGCTTGGACGATGAGCTCAAGATCGTGAGTAGGCCACACCCATTTCTGTCGTTGGACGCGGAGCTGACAAGATCGCAGACCGGCGAGGACGTAGAGGAGAGGCTCCAGGAGAAGATCAGTACCCTCACGGCCGAGCTGGAGAATCTCAACCCGAACATGCGCGCCATCGAGCGCCTGGAAAGCGTCGAGAACCGCCTCAAGGCGACCGAGCAGGACTTTGAGAACTCGCGTACTGCCCTCAGAGAAGCTCGCGATGCGTTCAACACAGTAAAGGCAAAGCGGTTCGATCTGTTCAACAAGGCCTTCGAGCACATCAAGGAGCAGATCGTCGCGGTATACAAGGATCTCACTCGGTCCGAGGCGTTCCCCATCGGCGGCCACGCATATCTCGACATCGAGGATGACACTGACACGCCGTACCTGTCGGGTATCAAATATCACGCCATGCCACCACTGAAGCGTTTCCGAGACATGGAACACCTTTCCGGCGGGGAGAAGACCATTGCGGCCCTGGCGCTACTCTTCGCCGTGCACAGCTACCAGCCCAGCCCGTTCTTCGTGCTCGATGAGGTAGATGCGGCGCTGGACAATGCGAACGTAGAGAAGATCAAAAAGTACATCCGGGAGCATGCTGGTCCGGGCATGCAGTTCATTGTCATCTCGCTCAAGACAGGTCTGTTCCAGGACAGCGAGAGTCTTATCGGAGTATACCGAGACCAGGAGGTCAACAGCTCCAAGACCCTGACCTTGGACGTAAGTTTGTCACCCCAGCCCATCATCTCGGGCCCACAAGCGTTTACTAATATCACAACTAGCTTCGGAAATATGTCTAAGCGGTGTTTTTTTTTTGGGGGGGGTACAGCACAGTGGATGAAGCTGTGTCTGTGTCCTGAAGCAGTTGTCGCTGATACTGCTGATATGGGTGGCTAGCAAGCTTCACATGCACGTTCCTCGAGTGTTTGTGGTTTAGGGAGCTCCATCCTCGTAGGATATGGGTGGGTGTATATTTCTCGGGAAGCCTACGTGATAGGATTACACTCCTAATGGTTAGATACGGATTGGCGGTCGAATTGAAAATGCTTGCCTTGGAAGTTCTCCAGAGACATGAGGGCGCTTCAAGCTTCAGTTTGCGTGAATATAATTTCCCGGTATTGGGCCCGGTGCGTGCAAGTTTTGGAGGGTGCCACCGTGCTCAAGTCTAATGATCCTGCAGAGTACGGAGTATCGATGTGTCGAACATGAATACCGGAATGGCTGCGATTGGGCACTTTTACAGTTGAACAGAAATTCGCAGCTATCAATGGCCAGACGCTTAGGAAACACATGGTTCTGAACCTTTACAATGCGGTGGGTTTTGGTCGGGAGGATCAGCTGGTTGTTGATGGCCCTTGGGACCAGGTCCGTGCGGCAGGCATGAAGGGGGCTTTCGGGCACTGTGGCGCTAGCAACTGACGAGCTCGGACTGTGAACTTGTCCTCAACCTCGAGGGGCAGCTGTTCGTCAGTTACTAGCCTCGCGCGCCCGGGTTTCTGGCCACGTCTGTCAACCCGATCCCACTTCACACCCGCTAACCCTCTACTTCCATCATCTTGCTGCCGCTGCCCATTGGACCGGAAAGCTCGAGTCTTTTCTTCTCTTGGTCCTTTTTTATTTTCGAACGGCCGACGACAGGCGCGCCCTTCTACCGACCCACAGACACTGCTTGGGTACCAAGCAGGCCAGCCTCAAGGCCATAATTGCCACATCATCATGGCTGCCATGGACTATGAGGCACTCAAGGAGCAGTGGAGCGACGTCGAGGAGCGCGATGGTGTCCGTCTAAGCTGGAATGTCTTCCCCAGCTCCCGAATGGTTGGTCTCGCGTTCCGGTTGTGTGTGTTCTGCGACCACAGCTGACCGACTCTCCAGGAGGCTTCCCGGCTCGTGGTACCGATCGGAGCTCTGTACACCCCCTTGAAAGAGAAGCCAGAGTCGCCACTGCTGCAGTTCGAGCCGGTAACCTGCAAGCAACCATGTCGCTCTGTCCTGAACCCATTCTGGTGAGTAAGCCGTCGCCATGGCCGGGAACATCTTCCGCTGACATCGCGCCAGCCAAGTTGACCTCAGGGCGCGCCTCTGGATCTGCCCCTTCTGCCTGTCGCGAAATGCTCTGCCACCACACTACAAGGACATCTCGGCCAACGCGATCCCTCCCGAGCTCCACCCCCAGAACACGACGATCGAGTATAGGCTATCCCGCCCCGCCCCGAGCCCGCCAATCTTCCTATACCTCGTCGACACGTGCCAGGAGGAGGACAGCTTGGCCTCCCTGAAGGAGTCCCTGATCATGAGCCTGAGCTTGCTGCCAGAGAATGCGCTGGTTGGCCTCATCACCTTCGGCACCATGGCTCAGGTCCACGAGATTGGCTACACGGAATGCGCCAAGTCATATGTCTTCCGCGGCAGCAAGGAATACTCGGCCAAGCAAGTCCAGGAGATGCTTGGGCTGTCACAGCCCGCCCTGCGCCCCGGTATGCAGCCCCAGCCGGGACGACCCATGCCCATGGGGCCGGCTGCGCGATTCCTTCTCCCGGTGTCGCAGTGCGAATTCAACCTCACCAAGGCCATCGAACAGCTCCAGAAGGACCCATGGCCTGTCGCGAGCGACCGCAGGAACTTGCGCTGCACCGGTGTTGCTCTGAGCGTGGCCGTCGGTCTGCTGGAGACCTCGTTCCAGAACGCGGGTGGGCGCATCATGCTGTTCGCGGGAGGAGCAGCAACAGAAGGCCCTGGCCTGGTGGTGGGGCCCGAGCTGAGAGAGCCCATCCGTTCCCACCACGACATTGACCGTGACAACATCAAGTACTACAAGAAGGCGCTCAAGTTCTACGACAACCTGGCCAAGCGGACCGCCCACAATGGTCACGTCATCGACATCTTCGCCGGCTGTCTGGATCAGGTCGGACTCCTCGAGATGAAGGGTCTCTGCAACTCGACGGGTGGCCACATGATCCTGACAGACAGCTTCACGTCCTCGATGTTCAAGCAGTCGTTCGTGCGGGTTTTCGACAAGGATGACGATGATAACCTCACCATGGGCTTCAACGGCGTCCTGGAGGTCCTTACGACCAAGGAGCTGAAGGTCACAGGCCTTATCGGGCACGCGGTGTCTCTCAACAAGAAGTCCACCTCAGTGGGCGAGACCGAATGCGGCATCGGAAACACGTGCTCGTGGAAGATGTGCGGCATTGACCCTAATGCCAGCTACGGTATCTACTTTGAGATTGCTGGCCAGGGAGGCCCGGCTGCTCACCAGCAGACCCCTCAGAAGGGCATGATGCAGTTCTTGACCTACTACCAGCACTCTTCCGGCCAGTTCCACCTGCGGGTGACGACTGTGGCGCGGAACATGAGCGGGCCGGCCGGCGACCCTGCGATCGCCCAGTCCTTCGACCAGGAAGCTGCGGCAGTGCTCATGTCAAGGATTGCTGTCTTCAAGGCCGAGGTGGATGACGGTCCTGACGTCCTGCGCTGGGTCGATCGCATGCTCATCCGGCTCTGCTCGAGGTTCGCCGACTACAGGAAGGACGACCCATCATCCTTCCGCCTCGAGAAGAACTTCACGCTCTATCCACAGTTCATGTTCCACCTCAGGAGGAGCCAGTTCCTCCAGGTCTTCAACAATTCCCCAGATGAAACCGCCTTCTACCGGCATGTACTTAACCACGAGGATGTCAGCAACTCGCTCATTATGATCCAGCCAACCTTGGATTCATACACGTTCGACCAGGACGAGGGCCAGCCCGTACTGCTCGACTCTACCTCCATCCAGCCTCAGCATATCCTCCTCCTCGACACGTTCTTCCACATCCTCATCTTCCACGGCGAGACGATTGCCGAGTGGAGGAAGGCCGGTTACCAAGAGCAAGAGGGCTACGAGAACTTTGCGGCCCTGTTGGAGAAGCCGAAGGAGGATGCCAGAGTAAGCCGAAGGAAACGCACAATAGAGAGGGACATCGCACCCATACTGACGGATTGCAGGATCTGATTACCGACCGATTCCCCCTGCCCCGGTTCATCGTCTGTGATGCGGGTGGCTCACAAGCTCGTTTCTTGCTTTCCAAGCTGAACCCCTCCACCACGCACACGACTGGGGCGTACGGTGGCGTTGGGGCTCAGACCGCGCAGACCATCTTCACCGACGATGTGTCTCTGCAAACATTCATGGACCATCTTATGAAGTATGTGATTTGGCTGTTCACTCCCGATCTGTGCGTGCGCTGTGCTAACCATATTTCTTAGGCTTGCGGTCAGCGGTACTAATTAGACGCGGGGAGGCAGAGCTGGCTGGTGTGGGTATAAAGCAGGTGTTGTGAGAAAGATAGCCCAGGCAAATTTTATGCAACAAGTTCAAGCATACGATTCTGATGACAAAAGTTTGCACGTAATCTGCGAGGCGCTCTCTTGTTTCCTCGGGCTCTCCCTTGAGAAACGGACTCGGTATTTGTTGATATATTCGAATAGCTAACAGGCGATGCAAAAGCTCTGAATTGCTAGCCCCGTCGATTTCGGTGCCCAAGGGGTACGTCGTTGTGAAAATGCTATTAACTTCTGTCGCCTGTCCTCTGGCAGCTCGACTAACCCATGGCCGCGTCTGATTGGTAATGCGACTACGGTACGGCCTCGGGACACCGAAACTGGTCTAAACGACTCACCTGAACCCCAAATTTTATTTCAGGTCCTGGTTGGAAAATCAGTAATCTTGACTTCACTTGAATAAGAAGATCATAGTCAGAGATGCATTGGAGAATTATCTGAGCAACACTGCGGAGGGTGTCATAGTAAAGGGAGGTAGCTTGAGACGCCTTGGGACCAACAGGCCAGTCAGCGCCTCAGCCAGGCCCAGGAGTGGGTCCAGCCACACGTGACTGGCGCACCGTCTCAGCAAAATTTCGTAGGGGACGTTTTGCTGGCCGCCTCGTAATGAAACTTTTTGGCTTCTCGAGTCGACAACCTCTGCAAAGAACCCATCCCACCCACCACCAGCCCGTCCTCACCAACCAGCCAATATGCGTGAGTACAGAGCTTCATCCCCAAGCCCAGATCAGTTGCACCCCAGAAGGTACTGACAATCACCCGCCAAATAGCTCCCAAGTTCGACCCCAATGAGGTGAAGGTCATGTACGCAAGCCTGCCTGCCCCCTCCGCCGACACCCATCACAACAGCGATTTGACCTCGCGATCTCAATCATTGCGATCGATGAGCCAGACGATGCTGACGTGATGGATATACAGCCACCTCCGTGCCACCGGAGGTGAGGTTGGTGCCTCTTCCGCCCTTGCGCCCAAGATTGGTCCCCTGGGTCTTTCTCCCAAGAAAGTTGGTGAAGATATCGCCAAGGCGACTGGTGACTGGGTATGAACAATCTTATTCGTTCTTTGATGTGTCATATGACACCCATGTTCTGTTGTCCGGTCCGCGCCGGCTTTCGAGAGCACAGTGGAGCTGACAAGCTGTCGTTCTTGCAACCACACAGAAGGGTCTCCGTGTCACGGTCAAGCTCACCATCCAGAACCGTCAAGCCGCCGTCTCCGTCGTCCCTACCGCCTCCTCTCTTGTGATCCGAGCGTTGAAAGAGCCTCCCCGCGATCGCAAGAAGGAGAAGAACATCAAGCACAGCAAGTCCGTCCCGCTTGATGAGATCATCGACATTGCGCGCACCATGCGGTTCAAGTCCTTCTCCAAGACCCTGACCGGCACTGTCAAGGAGGTGCTTGGCACTGCCTTCTCCGTCGGCTGCCAGGTCGATGGCAAGAGCCCCAAGGTTGTCCAGGAGCTGATCGATGCGGGCGAGATCGACAGTGAGTACACACGACACGGCAGGCAGGGTGGCGCGAGAGAGACGGTGCTAACTATCCACTGCAGTCCCCGAGGAGTAAGGAATCAAAAAGTTCAAGTAATGAGGCATTATGGTTTGGGACCTTCCCGCTTGTCACGAGGAGTTAAGGGTTTGCTCTTTCACAGCTTAGGCGCGCCCATTCGGAAAAGAATGGCAGTGATACACCGCACCAAACAACCATGAACAAGCTTTGCCGAGAACCGGTCGCTCGGTGCCGTGAATGTCCCACCGATACGTCCCCAGTTTTCCCATCCATCAATCGCCTTACGGACTACCCTGGCCAACACTCTGAAATTTTGCCATTGCTCTCCATGGTATATTTCAATTTTAGTGCGCAGGAAGATCAAACTGAGACCCATTACTCACCGCGGCTACATTGGCCCTCGGGCGACGTGGAGTTCGAGGTCCTACTTCGAGGTCGACATATCTCCATTTCTCGTGAACTTTACCGGGCGTCGGCCAGTCCACCCCGCCCCCTTTTGAACTGCGCCGAGACGGGAACCAGCCGCCTTCTGTGCTACCCACAGCTGATGCGCCCAGGCTTGGGGTGCCATTGCTTTTTGTACGGGTCCTATATGCGTGCCATTTGCGAGTTAAGTGGGCGTGGCGTGTTCAAGGCACTGCACGTCTATCATGACCATTGGACGTAATTAGAAAAAGGAAGAATAAGGATTTAAAACTACCGTTTCCCGTCGCTCGGAGTATCTATCGGCCACCACTTCGAGGCGGTGGGCTCACCGAAGGCGCCCCATATACCCCCATGTCTCCGTGCCGTGTTCCAGGCGCCAGGTTTCAAGGATATGCAGCCGCGCATTGAGGGCGGCTTGTGTGGGTTTCCCGGCGTCTCTACACCATGGATAACATCGTGGCGATGAATCGGCATCGTGGGTCGGAGGAGAGCCAGGTGCGGGAGGAAGATCGACGAAGAAGGATGAGGCGCCGCCCCGTATGTGCCGATAGGACGGTCTGGACCAATTTCGGCTTCGAGATACCTCCTAATGAGGCCCGGCCAGGCCACACACGCACACCTACCCAGTGACGCAGAACGGTGGTGGCATTGACCCGTTGTGGTTTCAAAACATACCAGGCTCCTCCCCGGCCAGACTTGCTGTAGGTGGTGGAGCTCAGAGGGGCGGGACAGGAATGCGGAGGTCTCTAGCCAACACTGTTGGCATGCTCAGAATGATCAATTGTACCTGCTAAAATTAGACAATAAACCCTATTTCTTGAACAATTAAACCTTGTACGCAACATACCCAAGCCAGAGAGCTATACAATACCCAGAAGGCTATGCCACGTCCAGAGGGAGGGCTGCATACATTGGGCCACAAATGTGTGCTCACAGACGCGGGCAGCGTTGCCAGAAAAGAAAACAGGTGAGAGACTTGTTACACCCGCTCCCGCCGGCGGTACCTCAAGCTGACCTGGGTCTCCGTCGCAAATCCGTAGCAAAAGCCGGCCGTCCTTTTTGTCTCCCGTTTTGGCAATAATAAAGCACAATAAGCAACCTCACTGGGGATCGGCGTCAGCATCAAATTGTCAATCATCATCAGCAGCAAAAAGTCGACGCCACGGCTCCCGATCCGTCTCGCTTCGCCCTGCCCGGGCGTAAAGCCGTGCCACCCCAATCCTGCGCCGCGAACTGTCCGACTATCTGACACTTGCCCTCCAGCACGCGAGGGCAAAAGGGCAAGATGGTGTGCTCAGCGTGAGCGAGAGAAAGGGAGGGAGAGAAAGGGTACCATGCCCTCCTCGGGCTGGCCCTCCCGCCGTCCTCTCTGCCTGCCTGAGACCTTTGTGCGCCGTGACACACAAGGCCAGGAATTGATTTTTCTCCCCACGCGTGCGCACACCGACAGACACGTCAGTTTCCTGATGCTCCTCACAGCCAACAAGAAGTCGGCTTGCCGGCGATCGGGACCTGTTTTACCCCAGCAGGGCAGACATGGGACCAGTGACCATGGGCACGCTTGTCGAGAAGTGACACACCCACCCACGCCTGACACCCTCCCCCAGGTGAGCTGCTGGGCTGGCCTTCCCCCCAATGCAGAGACACGCAGGACACGGCCAGGACGGCATGAGGAAAAGGGCTGACAACTTCCAGGATAGGCCGCGAGTGGGGTCACTAGGATTCTCGCTAGGCTGTAGCCGCTTGATTAACTTTTTCGCCGCCGCCAATCAAACCCATAAGCCCGCCTCTCTGCCACACTACCACAGACCATCCCCAGGGCTGCCAATGCACTCATCCCGCCTGGGCCAAGGCGAATGGGCCCTTCCTGCCGACAGGTAAAGGCGGCCAGCCGTTCGCTGCCCTCAACAGCCGCCGCCTGGCTTTGCCTAGGCGCAACGCCGGGCTGTCAGAGCGCCGCCGTAGTCACTCATCATCACGTTCTTGTCTCAAGCAAGCGGGCCCCAGAACATCACCGGCCCATGACGGGAACCAAGAGGGGAGCGGGACCCGCACCGCCCGTCAAATGTCATCATGCAAGACGGGGCAGACAATCACCTACCGAGCCCACAAACGCACGCACCCACACACGCGCCCACGCTGTACATATACTAAGCAGTGGCAGACTTCTTTCTAGACACTACGTAGACAGGCAGAAACATCCATACAGCCCAGATACATCTCCCGTGGGACTGGCCCCCTGCACCCCTCCGCCGTGTGCAACGCAACCCTTCCGGTCGCATATGCAGCTTGCTGCTGCCATACCGCTGAAGCGCTCCGCGTATTGGGCAGTCGGGGGGCACTTTCCTTTGGTGGCTGTGTGCGGCACATCTTGTCTCTCTTTTTTTCTCCCCCTTGCAAACGCGAATACCCCTTGTTAGAGGGGGGGGGAGAAAAGTGGTTAGCTTTTAAATTTACTTTTAGATAACTCCCGAAGGAGGAAAAAAACACCGAAAAGAAGTAAAAGGATATAAAAAAAAAGAGGGAGGAGAATAAGAAAAAAAAAGGGGAAAAGAAGAATAGACATGTTTACAGCTAAAAATACACAGCGTGATACGTCGCGTCCTTCTCTTCCTTCGCCAGCTGTCGGCGCCCCCGGCCGCCCTTCTCTCGCCGTCCCATGTTCCTCTTCTTGCATTGGGGGATCGGCCTTGGGCCAGCATAGCTGTTTCCACCCGTTTCTCCAAACGTGTCACTGGTGGTCGTCCCACACGCGTTCCGAAAAGTGTGAGAGGCCTCGTAAAGCTTACTGGAAACCGGGGAACAAAGGGGGTGCCCTGTCCTGTTCCTGCGCGGAGTTCTCTAGCCAGCACTGTTCGTATACCATACATGCATAGTATCTGCTGAAGCACTGAGTCCTGCCTGACTGGAAGACAGCAAGGTGGACTTGTCAAGAGTGACGCTGAATGCTGTCGGCTGACCTGATGCCAATTAAAGGTGGATACCAGCTATACCCGGAGTCCTGGGGCAGCTGGCGCAGGACTGACCGTGTACCCGGTACGTACTATGTATGCATTTGTATGCATACGTATTGCAGTCGGGCTTGGAATCCCTGGCCCCGAACCAAAAGTAAGCAAAGCATTGCATTAGGCCGTATCTTTCCTGAGGGCGGTGGGCCTGGGGTGTGTTTGTGTGTGTGTGTGTGTGTGTGTGCGAGTGTAAGTGCAAGTGTCAGTGTGCACTGTGTAAGACCGCGTTTAATATTTTGATGGATCTCGTCCTCTTGCTGTGTTGTATATACTTGGACCAACTCGCACCCAGACTACGTACTCGATGTGTACTTCGGGCACATACACACAAAAGTCCACCAAGAATTTCGAGGGAAATGGAAGAGGGAAGAATGGGCGATATGTCTGTGTGTCGTCCAAGTTGCCCCGTGCCCACTCTGCTCTGTAGCTTACTAGTCTGGTGCCGGCGGGCACAAGGGCCCAGCCAGCGGGTCCTCTGGATTTCCAAGCCTTGGAACCAGAGCAGCGGCTACTGCTAGCGGGCCCACACTCCGGCCATTTGCAGATTTGCGGGCAGTCGGTTTATCTTCCTAGCTTCATCGCAGCGCCAACGGCAGTGGACCAGACTGTCCCTGGCGGGGGTAAACACCATCAAACATGGACACTGACATCGCCATCGCCGTCGCCATCGCCGTCGCCATCAGCGCAAACACCAACGCAGCAGGCCTGCTGCTACGTAAGCCCGCAGCAAGGGATGCGATCACAGGCTCCGCATTCCAACGGGGCCATTATCGCCCCAGAGGTAACCAGGTGGCCGTGTGCTGCCGTCCCTGGCCGTGTACTGTGTGTGCCGCGCCATCCTTGTGCCGTGCCTGAACGCCTCGGGACCATGGTACCTCCTGTGCGTACTGTGCGCTGTTCGCTGATGCCTGCCTTGCTACGTAAAATCATCCCGTACTCCGTACGCCGTACCATATGCCCCCTTCAGCCGTATACCATGTGCAGTAGGTATCTACACACATGGTGCTACGTAGTGTAGGCGCTGCGCACACCCGTCCTGGACACTGGGCCAAGTCCTACCTACACCACCACATCGGGCCCAGTCCGATTCCTTTCTCAATCACCACAGTTCCACCGCCCTCTCCAACACTAACCTATCAATACCACCACAAACCCACCGCGCGTGCTAGCTCTCCCTGACCCACAATCGAAGATTCCATCACCATCACCACCACCACCGCCGCCGCCGCCGCGCTCTTCTCGTCTTCCTCCACGACACCCCACCTTCTTGACGAAGGTTTGGCGGTCCGACTCAAGCCACCGCTCCGCTCCCATCTCGATTCCGCCCGGCTCCCGCCCTCTTCAACTCCTCCCTGCCGTGGTCTTGGCTTGCAACGGGTTGGTCGCCACGACGACACCTCTGCTAGCCCCAGATGTTTTCCCATACGGCCTGAGCGTCTTGTCGTTGCCTCGTACCAGGCACAGGGCGGCGCTCAAACACCACTCCGTCCGCGGCATACATAGCTACAGCCTGCGCCAGGCGCCGACCCCCCGTGCTGTTGTCAACAAGCGCGCGCTCAAGGCGCCGCCAGACATTCCTTCTTCTCGCCATCCAGCCTCGCCGCCCGCCCCGTGCGGCTTGGACACCGAGCTGGCCCGGACATGGATCTCATCACCGGCCTGACGCACCCCACGGTGCCAGGCTTCCCCAGCTATGCGAGGGGCTGTCGCTCATCTCAGGCGGCCGGCGACCAGGCCACCGACCCACGGCTCTTCGACCATCCATCGCAGCAGCCTCGACCGTCGCCCAGGCCATACAATCCCTACCAGAGCAGCCACTCCCCGTCGCATTGGAACAGCGCCTACCACCGGATCGTTACGAACCTGCCCCCCTCGTATATGGCCGACAGTGCCGAGCACTCGCTCAGGAGGAAAACCCCGAACGGCACAATTGACAACGGGTACGACGGCACTCCCACCCAGCTGGCTGCCGGTCCGCCGCCACAAAAGTACCTGAACCTGGCCCCCGGCGGCGAGATATTCCCGACTGCAGACTCCGGCCACCATCTATCAGCCGGCGGGGGCTCCTGGTGGTACCCCTCGCAGCCCATCCGGAGCAGCCTCGACGAGCCGAGCCCGATCTCCCGGCCGACCCCGGTTGGCGGCAGCTACGGCCAGGGCAGTCTGGGTTACAGCCCGGCTCATGGCTCGCTGCTCCCGTCGCCGTCTGCTCAGCTGCGTCCCATGAGCCTGACTCCGGTCGTGCGCAACGGCTACGCGAATACATACCAGAACCAGGCGGCACCAAGTCCTTCGAGCTTCTCGCCCGGCGGGTTCAACCCGGCCCCCATCTGGGGCGAGGGCCCCTTCTCGGGCTTCCGCCCAAGCCTGCAGATGTCCTCGACTGGGTATCCACCCCATAATATCCCATACGAGAGCGGTTTCGTCGCTGTGCAGGCACCGCTGCTTCAGGGAGGGCTGGGCATGGTCCCATATAATGCCCACAACCTCCCTCTGCAGATGCAGACACCCCCGTATATGCTCGATGATGGATATGCCCGGCACGGCCAGCTCCCGTCTATGGTTCAGTCGTCGCACCGAGGGCTACAGAGCATGTCGCTCGGGCCAGCGTCGCCTGCCACTTGTGGCCCCTCGCAGCTGCAGTTCAAGGAGGGGGTTCTGGCCTCCGGGCACAAGGCCTACACGGACCTGATACACCACCTGAACAGGGTCAAGAAGGTGCAACATGGCAAGACGAACTCGAGATCCCAGAAGAATATGATCTTCCCGAGGCCCCCCAAACAAGTCGCGTCACGCCCCACCCCCCACCTGCAGAGGGCTCACCAGACGTTCCCGGGCGCTGGAGCCCCCTTCTCACACCGTGCCCTGCAACAGCCGCTGAACGGACAGGGCGCAATGAACCGCATGGTCCGGGCCTCCGACATGCTCCCTTCGGCTAGGCTAGATGCTAACGGGCGGTCGATCAGCGCCCATCCTGCAATGATGGGAGACGTCTATGGAAATGTGTTGGTCCAGAAATACCCTACCGAGAACGCCCGTGCTTCGTTGGAGATCCTTCACAGCCTGTGCGAACAATCCGAGTGGAACTGGGTGGACGGCATGCTCCTGGGAGGTTGCCTACATTATGCTCTGGAAAAGTATGAGGAAGCTCTGGAGTGGTTCAAGAGGATCATCGATCTTAACCCCAAGTGAGTATCCACCCCGGCGACCCGGACGCATCCAACCCCGAATAGTGTGCATCGCGCCCCGGCTCAGGCCCGTTCGGGAATGGCCTCAGAAGTATCGCCTGCTAACAGGTGTGAAGTCACGTGGAAGCCATATCGAACATTGCGGCGACCTTGTACTGCCTCAGTCGGCAGGATGAAGCCGAGAGACAGTGGCAAAAGGCTATCGGACTGCGGCCAGATTATCTCGAGGCGCTAGAGCACCTCGTGGGCCTGTTGTGCTCGACCCAGCGCAACAAGCAGGCCGTGGATATCATCGAGCAGGTACAACAACAACTACGCATATCATCGCATGACCTGCACCGCCAGGACAAGCTGAAGAAGGGCATCGGCACGGGAGGGCCGGCCGCGAACGACATGCTCAACCCCGACGAGGCGCTCATAGATGCCGCCCAAGCCGTGCGCAAATTGTCCGTCTCCAGTGAGATGCAGGACGACTGGGGTTCCAGCGGCTACAAGATCCCAGCAAGCGAGAACTGGCGGATCCTGACGCTCGTGCACGCCAAGGGAAACATGCTCTACGCCCTGAAACTCATCGACCGCGCCTCTGAGGCGTTTGAGGAGGCTGTCTTGATAAGTGCCGGGCGCCACATTGGTGGCATCCAGAACCTCATCAAAAGAGTCCAGCTTGTCTTGTCGCCCAGGGCCGTCGGGCCACAGCACGTAGACGCCAAGAACTTGTCTGCACCGCTTCTTCTGCCACCAGACAGGGCCAAACGTACTGCCGAGTTGGTCTTCGCAGCGACCGGCGGTCAGCTACCTGGCCTGCGTCACGTACCCGATGGGAAGCACAAGCACAATGCCATTTCGACGACAAGCAACTCCCTGCTGTCCCTGGCAAAGATATTCCAAGATGCTATGTCCGCGGGCGGGTCGGGTCCGGGGCCCGTGGCACAACCGCGTGGTGTGGGTGATATCCTTGCGCTCTACTATCTGTCTCTTGCTCTTCAGGAGAGTCCATCCACTGCCAACAACGTCGGTATCCTGCTTGCGAGTGTCCAGCAGTCTGCTTCTCAATCCCAGCCAGCATCGACACAATATGCTGCGCGCATACCAGGGATCGTTCCTGGGAGCGGGCTGGAGCTCGCTCTGGCATACTACCAGTATGGTCTGTCACTGGACCCGAAACATGTGCATCTACACACAAACCTGGGAAGCCTTCTCAAGGACATTGGTCAGCTGGACTACGCCATCCAAATGTACCAGAAGGCGGTAGAGTGTGACACCACATTTGATATTGCTCTGACAAATCTGGCAAATGCCGTCAAGGATCGGGGTCGCATTGAAGAAGCGATCAAGTACTACAGGCGCGCCGTGGAGTCGAACCCCGAATTCGCCGAGGCTGTGTGCGGGCTGTCGACAGCTCTGAACTCGGTGTGTGACTGGAAGGGCCGCGGCGGGGTGCTGCTTGATGGCGGCAAGTTCGACAGGTGGCACGTGGGCGACGACGGCATGATCATCGATGTCAGAGAAACTCGAAAGGGCTCTGGCCTGATGAAGAGAGTGGTTGATATTGTTGCCCGCCAGCTCAAGGAAGCCTCCACCTGGGGATCGGGGGTCCTCACCCCAAGCGTCGTCGCCTCCCTGGTGCCTCAGCTGGACGCTGCCCGTGCCTCCCAGGCGGACTCTGGTCTCTACCTGGATTCTGAAATGCGCTATTGGGCGGGCAAGCCGTGGGAGGGCTCTCGGCTGCTGCGACTCATCGAGCGTTCGACCAGGGCCACCATGCGGAACTGGTATCTGGACAAATACGAGCGTGGATACGAGTCCCCCCGTGGCTATCCCCGAACACGGCCCCCAGGCAACCTCACGGTTCCATCCGCCCCAACCGTCCTGCCATTCCACACATTCACATGTCCTCTGACCGCCAAGGACGTGCGGAGGATATCTCAGCGGAATGCGCTTCGGATATCTTGCTCTACACTACGGTCGCCATGGCTCCCACATTCGGTCTACCGCCCCCCCAAACCTCCGAGCCCGTGCCTGAATATAGGCTATGTCTCTTCCGATTTCAACAACCATCCCCTGGCACATCTCATGCAGTCTGTTTTCGGTTTCCATGACCAGACCCGCGCGAAGGCATTTTGCTATGCGACAACTGCCAGCGATGGATCGGCACACCGACAACAAATTGAGAGGGAGGCTCCCGTGTTCCTTGATGTTAGCAACTGGCCCTCCGACAAGGTGATAGAGCGGATTGTGGAGGACGGCATCCATATCCTCGTCAACCTCAATGGGTACACAAGGGGTGCCCGCAACGAGATATTCGCCGCACGGCCTGCTCCCATACAGATGTCCTTTATGGGCTTTGCCGGGACCCTCGGGGCTGAGTGGTGTGATTATATCCTGGCGGACACCACAGCCATCCCTCCCTCGACGCTAAGGCCGTGGAGAGGCAACCTCACGCTCACGGACGTATTCCGCGATGATGCCGAAGGTGACGGTGAGGACTGGGTTTATTCCGAGAATATCATATTCTGCAGGGACACGTTCTTCTGCTGCGACCACAGGCAGTCCGCAGACGCTGCCGAGCGAACAGTGACTTGGGAAGAAGAGCAACGGCGGAGGTGGAAAATGCGCAAGGACATCTTCCCCGACCTCCCGGACGACATGATCATCCTGGGAAACTTCAACCAGCTGTACAAGGTAAGCCGGAGATAAGCCCTCTTGGCCGTCGCCGAATGCGAGGCCACGACTGACAATATACAGATCGACCCCACCACCTTCCGCACATGGCTGAGGATCCTCGCCAACACGCCCAAGGCCATCCTCTGGCTCCTCAAGTTCCCCGAGCTCGGAGAGCGAGCGCTCAAGGAGACGGCAGAAGAATGGGCCGGGTCCGAAGTCGCCAGCCGCATAAGGTTCACAGACGTCGCGCCCAAGCAAATGCATATCTCACGCGCTCGCGTCTGCGACCTCTTCCTGGACACACCTGAATGCAACGCGCACACGACGGCGGCCGACGTCCTCTGGTCTAGCACGCCGCTGCTCACCCTGCCGAGGTACGATTACAAGATGTGCTCGCGTATGGCCGCCTCGATCCTCAAGGGTGCGATGCCCAAGACCCCCGCTGGCGACCAAGCTGCAGCGGAGCTGGTGGCCCAGGACGATGACGACTACGAGAAGAAGGCCATCCAGCTGGCCAACGGCATCTCGTATCACATGGCTCAGGGCGGTTATGGCGAAGCGGATGGGCGTCTCTGGGAGCTGCGGAAACTACTGTTTGAAAGCAAATGGAACTGCGCACTGTTCAACACCCGCCGCTGGGTGTCTGACCTCGAGGAGGCTTACGAAGAAGCCTGGAGTAGATGGGTCGCAGGCATCGACGGCGATATATACCTGTGAGATCTGGACGCAACAAAACGATCTGCATTGTATACCCGTCTGCCCCAACTGCCTTGGTGACAGAGTGGGGGAGAAGCAAGAAAAATCAGGATTACAACAAACCGCAGGGACGCGAGTTCCGCTACTGAAGGCGTTATACAATGGATGGGTTGGTGGCTAGGCATGATGGCATATCATTTGAGAAGCATTTCAAGAAGCGTGTTCTCTGATATGTCATGGGTATGGGATGGGTTCAATTTTTTTTTTTTTTGGGGGGGGGGGTGGGTCCCCCCGGCGACAGCTGCGACGCGCTGTGGGGGCATTTATAGGCTAGGTCATGCTGGTGTTCTTGTTAGTTCCGTCCGTGTCTTTGGTGACAATGGGATGATGGCTATCTCTGAGAAGCATGCAGAGGATGGCATGGCGGGCAATCTTGAGTCGCGCTGGGCTGTCACTGTTTGGCCGGGTTTATCCTTTCTTCCTCTTCTGTTTTGTTCTGGTATATGTGTGTGTGAAGATAACATGTATATATTATACCCCCAGTCAGAACTCTCCTCGCTGGTGAGATATATTATGAAGTATTCATTCTCCTTGGCCTGCCGGCCTGTAGCCGGAGCATTCTCTCACACCTCCACCTCCGAGGGACTGGTATGTGGTGTTTGTCGGGACCTTCAATCCCGGGGAGGCATCATGTATTACACTAGTGTAGGGAGCCAAGTGACATGCGGCTCAAGTTACTCGCAGTGGACTGGGCAGATAGCCGCGAAGGTTCCATCACCCTTGTGAACAGCCGCGAGGGTTCCTGTCGCCAAGTGTTAAATTGAGAGGGCTAGTCTACCTGACTTGGCCCTATCATTGGTCACCTCGCTCCCAATGATTCATCATGCCTCCCGCAAATGACAAAGTTATCTCAAGGTTGTGGGTTCACCTCCAACATTTAAGGTCGGTTTTACCTGGCAAAAATAACAAAGCACGGACTCGTCATAGATAGGAACAACAGCAGTGACCAGCCTCTGAATCCCCGGTCACTATATTCTATATATAGTGTCCAAAGCTCATGATTCTATATTAAACGTCAACTTTTGAAAATCTCCACAAGACCATAGAAGCTCCATACCGTCGCAATATCCGGTATCAACACAATCGGTGTCTGAATGATGACGTCAACTCAAGTCATTGACAGCGTCTTGCACTTGTGGACATCGTACATCCGCCATGCATAGCGCCCGGGCTATGAAAATCGGCCTCGCGAATGAATTGGCACGAACAACCATGTCAGATCACAGGCACTTTCGCACCCTGATGAAGGAATATCGTCACCGGGAACGGCCCGTCGGGGCACACCAGTCCAACCAGGTCGTTCATAGCGCAGGATAATTTCCGTTCAGCTGAGACTTGCCTCCGTGCATGATACTCTCCGAGGTCGAAAAGGCGCGGGTCATGTAGGTACAGCCAGAGTCGTTCAGCTACTCGCAGTCCCTGGACCATCACGTTTGTAACCACACAGCCCATGAATCGCATGCACCCCCGACCAAATGCCAGGAGCCAGACATTGAGGTCAAATTAGTAAATTTGACAGGGTGGAACCAAATCCTCCATCATCTCATCCTTCTCGCCCAACAGGCAGGTACGCATAATCGATTCGTCTATGCTCTCCCCCGTGTGTACGTAGTGACCTGTGCTCTTCGCCGCCTATTCTCTTACCATTTTATCCAAAACCATGTTCGTATTCGTCATACTAGACTATCATGAATTATGTGGCTAAAGTAGAGGCGTGAAGCTTCGCTCTGGGATGTGGTGCGCAGATTGCGGATGTTGAGCATATCTCGGCCTGAGGCAGCGCCAGGCTGTACTTCCCAGACTGCCCCAATGAGTTGCCCCAATAGTTCCATGGTGTTGTCTTTTCTATTCCTGCACACAGTGTCAAGATGATTCCTGGCGCAAAAGTGTGTCAAGGACCTAACTTCATGCAAAAGTATGCTCACGCCTGTCAGGCCGTGCGTTTCGGTGGTGTCACTGAAGTCTGGAGCCCCTGAGGGAAGGCCGTTTGAGCGATTCGGGTTTAAAGGATCGCCACACATGTCAAGAATATTGAGATAGCCCTTACGGACTCTCCACCTAGCGAAGAGCAAGAACACGATCCTGGCGCCAGCCTTGTAGTCTGGTTGCAGCAAAGAGCGTTCCGAAGCCAGACTTATAAGATCATAGATATAGTTCCGAGCATCTGTGGCCGCGGCTATCCGATGCTGAGACAATACCTGATCCAGGAACTGGGCTTTCTAGAGTGTGTGCTAATGCAGCACGCCTGTAGGGCTCCGAGGCGCGATTAGACTTTACCATGGCGCGTGCTTCCAAGCCAAGACATTCGAGCTCGAGTGAGTGGATAAAGTTCATCACCGTGGTGGCTTTCCAATCTACTTCTGCAATGCCTCAGACTGGAGATCCGGTTCCGCTCTACAAACGCACAAACGTCTACCATAGCCTTGTCCCTCAAGATCACTCGAAAACAATCATTCGGCCTGTCGGGCCACCGAGACCGACACTACAATACGATTCGACCCAGTACATGCGTCCGAGACCCTGAGCCTGGTAAGCCAAACTCGTTCCACTATTTCAAAGAGCTGTGGATATCCTGATCTAACAGCTCTGCCCCGGCCGACACAATGGCAAGCCGTTTCCGCACCTGGCTACGACGCAAATTGAACTTCAGCGGCAAGATACAGTATCGAGAGACTACATCTAATATATCGAATCCACCAACAGGACCCAGCACACAAATAGGCTCTCCACCGCCACCCTATACTACAAAAGACCTACCCAAGAACATATGTCAGCTTCAAAGTAGTATAGATGGGACCGAAAGTCTTGGAGTCCTTCGTGCCCGGAATCCAGCAACTCAACACTCTTCCGAAAATTCCCGGATCCAGTCCCCACCCCGACAAATGGCCATACCAAGTTCAGTTGTTAACGTTGCAGCTTCGTCTGCTATTATTGGAGTAGTTCATGCTCTTGATGAGCCGGATCCCAGGATGGTTGCTGCGTGTACTGCCCAAGCAATTGCTGTGGCTGTCTCTACCTCACGCTCTTATGCTGCTTCTATTGCTGCTGTCACTGCAGCTGAGAGTAATGCTCTGCTTCTTATCGAAGCCGGTCGCGACCATGATCGCCCTAATTACTGCAAAGTCAGAGTACGCACAAGGAATGCGATTAGGGCTGCTGCTAATACTGCTATGGTTGCTGATGCCGGTATAACGCCTATTGGTTCTTAGCCGTTCAACATTCTTGACACGCATCCTGTTGAACAGAATGCCGCCCCTAACCCTGAAACCAAGCATATCCTGCGCTTATAAAAGCTTCTTTCATTTATTTTATTCTTTTCTAAAAACTTAGACCTTAAGGCGAGTTTACTTCTACAAATTTAGAGTGCTTAGGACATATAACTATTTTATAATTATAAGCCTGGTTTATAAACTTAAACTTCTTCTTAGTAATATCTCAGTTATATATTTTTAAACATAACTTACCTCAACCTATAAGATATCATCTTTAGCGGATTCCAAGCTTATAATAACTATCTAGTATAAGGATATATACTCTTTTCCAATATAATACATAGTTCTCTAAATATACTGCTTGCTTAAGGATATCTGGAATAAACTAAATCCAGATAAGCCTAATTTTATTAATTCTAGTAAAGTGTAATGATCAGGGGGTTTCCGAGTGCATTAAACCTGAAAGATCAAGGGTTTATATTCAGAATACATTATTAGGCAATTATTAAGCAATATTATTGGCTAACAATAATCACTGGCTATAAGGCTATCCAATACTAGGATTAAATACTTAGATTAACGACTAAAGAGTCTATTCTATAAAAACTATCTACTATAGGTGATGACCATATCCGTATATATATCCCGACTCTTTAGTAGCTTGCAGGCTTGCACATCAAGCCATCAAGCCATTATATGAAGCTCAATACTTTATCCTTTAAGCAGGCTTGCATGGCTCGCAATCAAGCATTACAAGCTAGACCCTAACCTTAATAAGGTAGCAATACTAATTGGATCAGGCGGGATAACCTTTTCGGGAGCTGTTTCCCGCCCTACGGGGTTATCTTCTATAGTAGTCAGCCGCTAATACATATTAGCCCATAATACTATCTCCCTCCTTACTTCTTTTATCCTCAAAAGTACTCCATAAGTTATTTTTCATTTATTAGTACTTCTATTTATATCTTCCTAATCCATTATATCATCTAAAATCAAGGATTCCCGGGTTTCTAAATCATCTTATTATTCCAGGAAGGTTAAGCAACATAATTCCTCATTATTTATCATTCCATAGAACGCTATTATTATGCAACCTTATTCTTCTTGCAAGGCGCAGGGCATTAAGAGCTGCAAGGTCTTAAAGAAGGCCTCCAGTCGTTATATCAAGTGCATTTAGTAGTAGCGGTTAAAATGCGATATCTTAGAACTAAATAACTCCAAGAACCTCTTATATATCTCAGCTTAGCACTAAAAACTAAAGGATAAGATTAAAGAGTTAGAGAAGAAGCTCCTTCATTTATACAAGCAGAAGCATATATAGCATAAGAGGATATCTCAGGCTATCCATTAGGGTTTATTAAATTTAAACAAGTTAGATTATATAAAAAAGGAGGAAGCTAATACTAAGCAGAGGCGGATTACTAAGTAGTCCGCTAAGGTAGTTCGCTAAAGTTCTACTAAAGAGGCTAGTAGGATAGTAGCACAGAAGGCATAGCTACATTCTAAGGGTAAAGTAGGAGTTTTTAATTAGAGTTCCTTAATGGATAATAGTACTAGTTAGTTTAAATTTATAGGTACTAGTAATAAGGGTAGTAAAGGAAATGCGCCTATGGGTAGCTCATCTTAATGCCTGATTCTTATTACTAGGAATGGGACTTATTTAATTATTACCTAACTAATCCTGGTTTCTAGCCATCCTCAGTCTATTAATCATATTATATCATTTTGATCTTGTTTTTCTATAACTAGTATTCACTAGGGTACGGGGTACAGATACTGGTATTCATTTAGATACGGAAATATAAATAATAATAAACACAGTATAGAGAAAGACTATAATAATATTGAACGGACAAACAGATAATAGAACACTATATCATAAGAGAGATATATATACATAGATAAATTCACAGCTATTATATTACATAATAAAAACATAGATTACTTAAGTAAATATAACGGCTAAATAACTCCATAATATTAAATACGACGACGCAATCAGAAAAGAAGAGCGAATATATGAATAAGATAAAAAACGATAGCCAAAGGAGTTTACGCAACTAGACTTCGTTAAGGAGTTTAGCTTCAGACTTCCTAGCAGCGGAGTTACTCTACTGACTTGCGAGTCAGGCGACTTTCGCTAAGTACGCGCAGTGCGTGCTGAGGGGGGGGGGGGGGGGGGGGGGGGGGTGGCGCAATGAGTTTTGGTGGGCCGTTGAGTGCAGATTATATTTGGGCCTGGCATTTTGCAACTAATTCAGAGCCTCTGGCATTACCTCTTATAATCTTACCCGAAAAAGTATATACTTTAGTGGCATTTAGAGGTACAGGCGCTGAGTTTCTGAAGTTTCTAAATGTAAGCTTAATTTGGGCATTGCTAGGGCTGTGGGTGGCTAGTTGCTTGGAACAAAAGATGGTGTGTTGGAAGAAGGCGAATTTTCCGGCGATTTTATGCAAATTTGCACCAGATCCTACCGCAGCGTGCCCGAGGGTGAGACGACGTCGGAGGTTATATAAGGAGGGCTTACAGAAGCCCAACTTAATTCCATACAAAGTTGTCCAGAGCCATTGTCATAATCGTCGGCAGATTCGCCTAAGAGGGCACCATTACTGCGACCCTGCCGAAACACACGCTGAACTGAATGCTATTCTATAGCACAAATTCATCAGAGGTTATGAGCCCGGCTCTAGCAGTCAGCGCCCTGAAACAACATTGAATTTAGGCCTTAAACAAGCCTACCTATCTGTACGCTACAGCGCTATTTGCACTGATTAGCGGACCAGCCAAAACATCGCTGGTTTGGGCCTGCAACGCCCAGAAACAACTGCAAAAAGAGCAAAAATTGCTCGCTGGGTAATTCGAACCCACGGCCCTCAGCGCACATTGTGCCGCGGACACCATTTCTCACAATTGCAACTCAAACGCTAGCAATTTTGTACGAGGGAAAGTTTCACTTGAGAGACTACAGGTCAGAGGGTCACGCCTAGGATTTCTACGGAATAGGCACTGAGGAAATATACGACTATACTATTGGGTTGCTACGAATCACACTTTCTAGCAATATTCTGCCCCTTATATACCTATTCTCTAGGTGTATTTAGTCTTCCTCAACAGCCAATATGGCTTCTAGTGCCCCTGCAGAGGGGACTACCCCTAATTCCCGGGGGAATAGGGCTCTAGCAGAGCGCCTAGATCTGCAAAATCAGCAGATTTTAGACCTAAACACCCGTTTAGAGTCTGTACAAGAGCTATTAGCTCAGCAAGTAGCCACTAGCAATACCCTTCAAGGTACGCTAGGGGAATTAGCTACTGCTATTCAGGGCCTATCGGCCCTAGTAGCCCAGCAGGCGCCCCAGCCTGCGCCTCCGGCGCCTCCAGCGCCTCAAGTGCCCCAGACGGCTCCCTCGGAGCCTATGGATGTCGAAAGTCCTTCTACAGGGCCTACGGGCCCTGATCAGGGGCCTATGGGCCCTGGAAGGCAGCCAGAACCCACTGGATTTAGTTCCGATTTTAGTAAGGAGCTCTCTAAGAAGGTATATACCTTCCCAGAGACGTATCGCCTAAAAGGCCCTGAAAATTTCGACCAGTGGAAGCAAGCGTTTGCTATTATGCTACGGGCTATAGGGTACAGCCAATTTCTCGCAGACCCTTCTATAGCTAATAGCCTAAGTGATAGTGATCAGGCTATTCTTTTAATGCTCTTAAGAGATAGCCTATCTTCAAGCCCACAGGCTGCTATTGCTTGGATCTCAGGCCCTGCAGAAGCCTATAAGCTTCTAAAGGACCAGTATTCTCATTCTATGGGTTTACAGAGAGATTCGCTATATAGGGAATTTCACTCCCTAAAATATGCTTCTGGTACAAACCTAGCGGAATTTAACGCTCGGTTTAATAGCCTAATCTCTAGGCTACACCTTGCTGGGGCCCAAATAGAGCCAACTGACCTAATAAATCAGTACCTAGGCTCCTTGGAAAGAGCNCGTACGCTAAAAGCTACGGGCCAGCCTACTGATAGGCTAAATCTACAGTTCCTTATGGCGGATATACTAGAAGAGACTAGAAATCCGTCTTCAGCTTCCTATCAGGTTGCTAAGGGGGGACAGAAACCTCCTTTAGGCCCTCAGGGGCCTAAAAATCAGTCTTCAGGCTCTAAAAGGCCTAAAAAGACTGGAAACAGAGGGCAGGACCCTAAAAAGGCTGAAGAAAATAAGCCTTATAAGGGATCCAGGGGCTCTAGTGGCAAGAAAAAATCCACAGAGCCTAAATCGCCCAGTGGGAAGCCCCCTGAAAATTCAGGGGACTACGCCTGTGCTTTAGGCTATTCAGCCTATAAGGATGAAGAATCAGCTCCTAGCAAGAGCTATTCTTTAGGTGATGAGGCTAGTGATTCAGACAGCTCGTCTATAGCCTCAGAAAGCCCCTGTAAGCTCTGCTATAGGGGTTCACGATCAANAGGACGAGAATAATAGGGTCTTTAAATTTAAAGCCCGATTAGTAGTCAGAGGATTTCAACAGAGGAAAGGGGTAGATTTTACCGAGACCTTCGCCTCAACCTCTAGCCCTCCTACCTGGAGGGTACTACTAGCACTAGCTGCTATTCTTGACTGGGAAATCGAGCAGATCGATTTTATAGGTGCCTTCCTAAATAGTACGCTGAAAGAACAGGTCTTTATGGAGCTTCCAGAGGGGTTCAAAGAATTTGCCGCCCAAACTAGTAGCCAAATTCATCGGCTATTAACTAGGGCTGGCTATAACCCCTCTGATCAGCAGATAATTCGGCTAAATAAAGCTCTATATGGCCTAAAGCAGGCCCCTAGGGAGTGGCAACAGATAGTTATTGACCTTCTGAAAGGTCTAGGCTTCAAACCGCTACTCTCAGACTCCGCCGTCTTCTACAGCAGGGCGTCAGGCCTATTTATAGTGTCCTACGTCGACGACTGCCTAATAATAGGGCCTGGAATCTCCAAAATTCAGGCCCTAAAACGCCAAATCCATAAGGCGTATGCTATAGAAGACAGGGGCCCTGCAAGCTTCTTTCTAGGTGTTCGAATTATTAGGGACCGCCCTAATCGAACCCTATGGCTCTCCCAGAGCCAGTATATTGAGGAAGCTATTAGAACCTTCAACTTAGAGGGTTCTAGGCCTATTTCAGTTCCTCTCCAGCCAAACTTAGTCAACTTAGGCCCTATCGAAGGGCCTATACTCGACCGAATTCGACACAAGCGTTTTCAGGCTATAGTGGGCACCGCTATGTATTTAGTTACCCAAACTAGGCCTGATATTAGCTTCCCGGTCCAGTGGCTAGCTAGAGCCTTCCAAGCATCCAAATCTCAGCATTTAGTAGCTGCACAGAACCTGTTTAGGTACCTAAATAGCCATCGATACCTTGCTATTAGGTATTCTGCTAGGGGTCTCAAGGACCCCCTACAGAGCTCACTCCTAGAGCCTATAGGCTATTCTGATAGCGACTATGCTGGGGATAAGGCCTCCTCTAAATCAACGTATGGGTATGTATTTACCCTAGGAGGAGGGCCCATTTCCTGGAAATCAAAGCGAGGAAGCACTATAGCGTTATCAACGCTAGAGGCTGAATTTATAGGGCTTATAGAGGCTACTCGGGAAATCCAGTGGCTTCGAGGGCTCTATATAGAACTGAATAGGCCTATTCCTAGGCCAACGATCCTCTATGGAGATAATACGGGCGCTATCTCCACTGCTAAGGACCCTTCACACCATCAACGAACTAAGCATACGCTTCTTAGGTACCACTACCTACGTGCTGAAGTTCAGAAGGGGACCCTCGAAGTTAAATACCTCGAGACCAGTAAAATGGTAGCAGATGGGCTTACAAAAGCCCTTCCAGCACCTAAATTTCAGGTGTTCCTAGGCCTATTAGGTCTAGCAGAGTTAGTGGATTAGAAGAGGGCTAATAGGGCCCTCTAGCCACTATTTCTTCAGTAGATAGATTTCTTTCTATAAGGGGGNAAATCTCAGCATTTAGTAGCTGCACAGAACCTATTTAGGTACCTAAATAGCCATCGACACCTTGCTATTAGGTATTCTGCTAGGGGTCTCAAAGACTCCCTACAGAGCTCTCTCCTAGAGCCTATAGGCTATTCTGATAGCGACTATGCTGGGGATAAGGCCTCCTCTAAATCAACGTATGGGTATGTATTTACCTTAGGAGGAGGGCCTATTTCTTGGAAATTAAAGTGAGGAAGCACTATAGCGTTATTAACGCTAGAAGCTGAATTTATAGGGCTTATAGAGGCTACTCGGGAAATCCAGTGGCTTCGAGGGCTCTATATAGAACTGAATAGGCCTATTCCTAGGCCAACTATCCTCTATGGAGATAATACGGGCGCTATCTCCACTGCTAAGGACCCTTCACACCATCAACGAACTAAGCATACGCTTCTTAGGTACCACTACCTACGTGCTGAAGTTCAGAAGGGGACCCTCGAAGTTAAATACCTCGAGACCAGTAAAATGGTAGCAGATGGGCTTACAAAAGCCCTTCCAGCACCTAAATTTCAGGTGTTCCTAGGCCTATTAGGTCTAGCAGAGTTAGTGGATTAGAAGAGGGCTAATAGGGCCCTCTAGCCACTATTTCTTCAGTAGATAGATTTCTTTCTATAAGGGGGGCTTTTCTTTACTTGTATTTCTCTCTCCCGTTTCCATTTTAAGAGTAAGGGTTAAATGCTATAGGCCTATTAGGCCTATATCTTCAACAGAAGGGGTGTTAAACGGAACCGCTCAGCAGGGCGTTGGTACTCCGTGCAAGGAGTTACCCTAGACTTCGTTGTAAGGAGTTACCCTAGACTTCCTAGCAAGGAGTTACCCTAGACTTGCGAGTCAGGCGATTTTCGCTAAGTACGCCCAGTGCGTGCGTGACGCAAGATGAGTTTGGTGGCCGTGAGTCGATTATTTTGGCCTGCATTTGCACCTTAATTCAGACCTCTGCATTACCCTTATTTCTTACCCAAAAAGTATATGACTTAGTGCATTGGATAGCCTGATTTCTGAAGTTTGTATGTACTTAATTTGGGCATTGCTAGGGCT